>JAMZAV010005203.1:0-47993 GCA_024449915.1 Sweltsa coloradensis
GTAGGGTTTTTTTCCCCCGTTGAAACTTTTTTTTTGGGGAAAGCCTTTCTAGCAAAAGGGGGGAACCCCCAAAAAAAATAAAAATTTCGAGTTTTTCTGAATCGCCTTTTTGATTCTGGCTTTGATCGCGGGTGTTCGCACTGCCCACACCACTGTTGCATTTTTCCCCTATTAAAATATCGATCTTTGGTTTGGTTATCCCCAAAAGTCGTTTGCGTGGGGGGCCTGCGGGTTGGTTTGGTCGCTTATTAAAGTCCCCCATGAAAATCAGTTAGATAACGAGTGGGCAGACTTAAATAAAATTTATTTTTTTTTATTTTTTTTATGTTACTAAATTCAGTCGCAAATAGATTTTTCCCTTCTCCCCATTGGGCGTTTTAGTCAGGCACCGGTTAAATGTTCTGTCCAATAAACAATTTTCTCCTTGCACATATTTAAAAAAAGTTTACAACAGAGTATAAAATCCTACACTTTTGTTTTTTTTTTTTTTGGTCCATTCTACAAAAAAATTTTGGGTTTTGGAAGTAAATAAGAAAATATTCATTATCTCTGTCTATGAGAGTGGCAGCATAGGAGAAGTAACATTATATACAAAAATTTCTTTTTCTTTATAAAAATTTTGATTAAATGGGTAAAATGTAAGTGAAATAAAAGTAACAAATTTTCGACACTCAAAACTATTCCGCCCCTTATGGGACTCTATGAGCGTTTAAAATACTAAAAAATCTTAAAAATTTTCAAATTCCGTTCTCATTTTTACACCCAGATACAAAGTCAGAAAATTAACTAATACATTTAAATCTAAAATCTATCTTCCCTAACAGTAAATATTTAATCGATCAATTTGTCTCAATTCTTAAAAAAAAATTAAAAAATTCCCAAAAAAAAAATAAAATAGTGCGTTGTGTCAGCTAGGGTGTTTCAGAAAAACCCCCTTGCGTTTATAGACAATCGGGCCCCTTACCAACAAGCCAATTTTTAAAAATTTCGGCGCAAAGTCTCATAAAATAAAAAAATTCAAACCCCGATAATAATCTGGATTTAGAGATCTAGAATCGGGGAAAATCCTATACACATCATAATTTTGGTAGGAATGGGAAACCCCTTCTAAATTATCACGATTTAATTACACTATTAAATTTTTTATTACTAGAAGTAACCAACATTATAATAATGCAATTTAAAAATCCCCCAAGGGTTTTTGGTTTGGTTTTTTTTGTAAAACGAAAAATTAGTAATGTGCTTGTGCTTCGGGTAATCGTGAATAGTCCCGGTAAAAAGAAACGATTAAATTAACTGGAATCATCGAATCACGGATTTTGCCCAAAAAACTTTTAAGGTTTATATAAATGTAGCATTTTCAAACTTGACCGATAATCGGCTCTACGGGGATTTGGGTTCGAATCCCCCCTAAGGCAGGTTTTTTTGAAATCGCCCTTAAACGTCATGATACTATCATCGTCTCGAATACCCACAGTCCATAAAACCAGCTACATCCCCCCCCCCCTCCCCCCGACCCCCCCCGGGGCGGCAAGGTTACATTTATACAAAAATTATATTTCAACAGTATCAAGAATTTAGAAAGGGCACTTTGAAAAAATAATGAGATCACACTATTCCAAATTTTGAAAAAAATTTTCCCATGCACTGAGATCAAAATAAAGGATAAAGCTTATGCCCCCCTTCGACATTTTTCCCTGTTTGAAAGGGAAAAGCAGTGACGGGGTTGGTGTTTTAATGTTTTTTTCAGCGCGAATGTAGAAATCTAATTTTTTGAGTGTGTAAGGTTTGGTTTTTTTAAATTCATTTTTTTTTGCTTGGTTTATTATCAGAATTTAATGTCTATTTTAATACAAATTACAATTAGGTGTCAAAGTGCAAAAAAAAAAATCGATTTTACAGACTACAAAAAAAAAACAAAATTTTGGAACTTTTTGAAGTTCATTTAATAAAATTAAACATTTAAATTTTGCAAAAAACTGCACGTTGACGGGGTCTTTAACAATTTAAATACACAGTGTCAAAGAAGCAAAACAAAATAAATTACGCATACAAAAAAAAAAATAATAATTTGTCCATAAGAAGTTCATTTAATGTTACCATTATTAATGTGGGGACAAATGCCCCGAGACTGGGGGGTTTTTCATATAAATACAAAAAAGCAAACAAAAATTTCTCATTTCACCTCACTTAGATTCTAAGTTTAGGGGTGCAGAAATCAGCACTTTTTATTTGAGAGAGTATTTATAAGCTTTTTCTAGAGCCTAGTAATTTTTACTTCGATAAATGATTTTTATAAACAATATTTTTTTGGGTTTCAAAATATTTTTTGTTTTTTATTTTTTATTTTACCCCACTGTTTATTCTATAGTTTAGGGGTGAAAAAACACACTTTGGTTATTTAGAGAGATTTATGCATTTTTTGGGCCTAGTAATTTTGACTTCGATACTGATTTTGATAAACGAGACTTATTGGGTTTCAAATAGTATTTGTTTATTTTTTTCTTATTTCACCTCACGTAGATTCTATAGTTCGGGGTGCAAAAACACACTTGGTTATTTTAGAGATATTTATAGCAGATTTTTTACAGCCCAGTGATTTTGACTTTTGATCTTGATTTGATAAACAAAATTTTTTTGCATTTTAAAAAAATTATTTTGTTTTTTTTATTTTTTATTTTACCTCACTGTAGATTTATAGTTTAGGGGTGCAAAAATCAGCACTTGGGTTTTTTGAGAGAGATTTATAGAGCTTACTTGAGCCTAGTAATTTTTTTTACTTCTGATATATGTTTTTTATAACAATACTTTATTTGGATTTCGAAAATTATTTGTTTATAATTTCTTATTTCACCTCACGTAATTCTATAGTTTTGGGGTGCAAAAAACAGCACTTGGGTTTTTTGAGAGAGTATTTATAGAGATAATTTAGAGCCCAGTAATTTTTACCTTATACTTGATTTTGAAAACGATTTTATTTTGGTTTTGAAATATTATTTGTTTTTTTATTTCTTTTTTTACCTCACTGTAGATTCTATAGTTTTGGGGTGCAAAATCAGCACTTTGGTTTTTTTGAGAGAGATTTTTAGCAGCTTATTTAGAGCCTAGAATTTTTATTCTGATACATGATATTGATAAAAAAATGCTTTATTTGGGTTCGAAAAAATTATGTTTTATTAAAATTTTTATTTTACCTCATGTAGATTCTATAGTTTTTTGGGGGGAAAAAAAACAGCACTTGGTATTTAGGAGTATTATGCAGCTTATTCAGACCCAGAATTTTGACTTCTGATACTTGATTTTGATAAAAGAACTTTATTTGGACTCAAAGTATTTGTTTATTTATTTTTTATTATTTCCTGTAGATTCTAAGTTTTTGGGGTGCAAAATAAGCACTTTGGTATTTGAGAGAGTATTTTTAGCACTTATTTAAGCCTAGAAATTTTTTTTTGATACTTTATTTTTTATAAACGAGACTTTATTTGGAATTCAAAATATTATTGTTTATTTTTTCTTTTTTCACCCTCACTGTAGATTCTATAGTTTAGGGGTGCAAAAATCAGCACGGGGTTTTTGAAGGGTATTTTTAGAGATAATTTAAAAGCCCGTAATTTTGACTCAGATACTTTATTTTTATAAAAATACTTTATTTGGATTTTGAAATATTATTTGTTTATTTATTCTTTTTTCACCTACTGTAATTCTATAGTTAGGGGTGCAAAAATGCACTTGGGTTTTTTGAGAGGTATTTTTTAGCGCTTATTTAAGCCTAGAATTTGACTTCTGATACATTATTTATAACGATGCTTTATTGGATTCGAAAAATTTTTTGTTTTTTTTTCTTATTTTACCTACTGTAGATTCTATAGTTTAGGGGTGCAAAAATCACACTTTGGTTTTTTGAGAGAGTATTTTTAGCAGCTTAATTTGAGCCCCAGTAATTTTTACTCCCTTTCTTGATTTTGATAAACAGCTTATTGGTTTCAAAAAATTTTTTGTTTATTTATTCTTATTTCATTCACTGTAGATTCTATAGTTAGGGGTGCCAAAAAAAGCACTTTGGTTTTTTTGAGAAGGGATTTTAGCACTTATCTTGAGCCCATAATTTTTTTACCTTGATACTTGATTTTTATAACGAACTTTGTTTGGATTTTTAAAAATATTTGTTTTTTTATTTTTATTTCACTCACTGTATATTCTATGTTTAGGGGGGCAAAAAATCAGACTTGGGTTTTTGAGAGAGATTATAGCAGATAATTTAGAGCCCTAGTAATTTTGACCTCTGATACTTGATTTGAAAACGAACTTTATTTGGATTTCGAAATATTATTTGTTTATTTATTTCTTATTTCACCCACTGTAGATTCTATAGTTTAGGGGTTCAAAAACAGCACTTGGGTTTTTTGAGAGAGTATTTATAGCAGCTTTTTTAGAGCCTAGTAATTTTGACTTCTGATACATGATATTAAAACGATGCTTTATTTGGATTTTGAAAATTATGGTTTTTAATTTCTTTTCACCTCACTGTAGATTCTATAGTTTAGGGGTGCAAAAAAATCAGCACTTGGGTTTTTTGGAGGTATTTATAGCAGGGTAAATTTTGAGCCCAGAATTTTTACCCCTGATATTTATTTTGATAAAGATTTTATTGGGTTTGAAAATTTTTTGTTTTTTTTATTCTTATTTTACCCAAGTAGATTCTATAGTTTTTAGGGGTGCAAAAATCGCACTTTGGGTTTTTTGAAGGTATTTTTAGAGCTTTTTAGAGCCTAGTAATTTGACTTCGAACATGATATTTATAAAAAGATGTTTATTGGATTTCGAAATATTTTGTTTTATTAATTTCTTTTTCACCCCCACTGAGATTCTAAGTTTTGGGGGCAAAAAACAGACTTGGTTATTTGAAGAGTATTTATAGCACTTATTTGAGCCCAGTAATTTTGACTTTGATACTGATTTTGATAAACCCCAACTTTATTGGATTAAATGTATTTGTTTATTTATTTTTATTTCATTCATGTAAAATTTTATAGTTTGGGGTGCAAAAAACAGCACTTGGTTATTTTAGAGATATTTATAGCAGCTTATTTAGGCCTGTAATTTTTACTTCTTATTGATTTTGAAAACGAGACTTTATTTTGGTTTTAAAATTTATTTGTTTATTTTTTTCATTTCACCCACTGTAGATTTATAGTTTTGGGGGGCAAAATCACACTTTGGTTATTTGAGAGAGTATTTATAGCAGTAATTTAAAAGCCCAGTAATTTTGACCCCAATACTTTTATTTTTATAAAAGATACTTTTTTTGGATTTCGAAATATTTTTTTTTTTATTTCTTATTTCACCTCACTTAGATTCTATAGTTTAGGGGTGCAAAATCAGCACTTGGTTATTTTAGAGAGTATTTTTTAGCAGCTTTTTTAGAGCCTAGTATTTGACTTCTGATCATATATTGATAAAAGATGCTTTTTTTGGGTTTCGAAAAAATTTTTTGTTTTATTTTTTTTTTCACCCACTGTAGATTCTATAGTTTTTGGGGGGGAAAAATCGCACTTGGTTATTTGAAGAGTATTTTTTTTAAACAGTTATCTAGAGCCAGAATTTTGACTCCGATACTTTTTTTTGATAAAAAGGATTTATTTGGATTTCAAAAAATTATTTGTTTTTATTTTTTATTTATTTACTGTAGATTCTATAGTTCAGGGGTGCAAAATTAGACTTGGTTATTTGGGGAGAGTTTTTTAGAGTTATCTTGAGCCTAGAATTTTTTACCTCTGATATTGATTTTTATAAACGATACTTTGTTTTGGGTTTCGAAATATTATTTTTTTATTTTTTCTTATTTTACCCCACTGTATATTCATATTTAGGGGTGCAAAAAACAGCACTTGGTTATTTGAGAGAGTATTTATAGCAGCTTATCAGAGCCTATAATTTGACCCCGATACTTGTTTTTATAAAAGAACTTATTTGGATTTTTAAAATATTATTTGTTTATTTATTTTTATTTTTACCTCACGTAGATTCTATAGTTTAGGGTGCAAAAAACAGCACTTGGTTTTTTGAGAGAGTAATTTTTAAACAGATAATTTAGAGCCTATAATTTTGACCTTGATACTTGATTTTGTAAACGTACTTTTTTGGATTTCGAAATAAAAATTTGTTTATTATTTTTTATTTCACCTCACGTTATTCTATAGGTTTTAAGGGGTGAAAAAAAACAGCACTTGGGGGATTTGAGAAGGGATTTTTAGCAGCTAATTAAGAGCCGTTTTTTTGGGCTTCCCCTTTTATCATTTTTAAAAACGTTTTTCTTCTCATTTGGAAAACGAATTTTTTTTGCAATTTATTCCATATTTTTACCCTGTAGATTCTACAGTTTAGGGGTGCAAAAATGGATTTCATTTTAAGAGTGCATAATTTGCTGCTAATTTTTTACCCCGGGCCCCCTTCTCCAAAAAGATTTGAAAAAAGCATTTTCTTGGCTCCCCCAATTTTTAAAAGCGAATGCTGCGAAATGGTGGGGGTGCAAAAATCTAGTTGGGGGCAAAAATGCAAAAAAATGTGCAAAAATATGAGACTCTTTTTGGTTTGAAATTTTAATGTGGGGGGGCCACCATTAAATTGCCCCCCAATTTGAAATGGGAAAAGCTGCGAAACGGTGGGGGTGCAAAAATCTAGATTTGGGTGCAAAAAAGTCAAAAAATTGGGAAAAAAATGAGATTTTTTTTGGTTCAAATTCCGATTTGGGGAGCCACATTAACTTTCTCCCCCAATTGAAATGCGAAAGCTGCGAAACGGGGGGTGCAAAAATCTAATTTTGGGGGCAAAAAGTGCAAAAATATGCAAAAATTGAACTATTTTCCGGGTTTGAAATTCCAATGTGGGGGAGCCACCATTATTGGTCCCCCCCAAATTTTTAAATGCGAAAAAAGCTGACAAATGGTGGGGGTGCAAAAAAACTAGATTTGGTGCAAAAAGTGCAAAAATGGTGCAAAAATTGAGACTATTTTCGGTTCGAAATTCCAAGTGGGGGGGCCCCATTAACTTGGCTCCCCCAATTTTAAATGCGAATTGCTGCGAAATGGTAGGGGGTGCAAAATCTAGATTTGGGGGCAAAAAAGTGCAAAATTAGTGCAAAAATATGAGGGCTATTTCGGCGAAATTATAATATGGGGGGAGCCAAATTAAATGGACCCTCTTGAAACCACTCGTTTTTGAGCGTGAAGTGAGCAAGTCACCCCGTAAGTCCGAGCGATTGGCAAAATTTAAATAGGGTGTCTTTAAAAACCCCCATGCGTTTGGGAAAAGACAAGGAGAGAAATATTTCGAGTCGAGATTTTTCGGACTTGTAGCTCCGCCCCACAGCTCTTTACGACCAATCAAAACAGCGTTTCATAAAAATTCGAATTAAATAATCGATGTTTTGAAGTATATCGATGTATAACGATTGTGACGAAAAATATCGATGCTTTAAACGATTCGCACTTTCAATCAACGTCAAAAACACTAGCGTATTTGGCGCGGGCCTACTTGTTATTTTAGATTTTTGTTATTATCAAATATCCTAAAGCAATTTACTCTCTATTTAATTAACAATTTTTTTATTGTTATTTTGCGTAAGTTTTCTTGGCTAGGCCACCCCACCCAAAATAAAAAAACAAATTTTCAAAAAAATGTAAAAAAAAAGTAATTTATGAAAAGTTATAAAAAATTGTTTTGCAAGAAAAAGTGAACAAAATTTTGCGATATAAAAAAAAATAAAAAGTTCCCCCGACGGGTTGGGAAACCCACGACCCCCACCTCCAAACAAGCGCTCTAACCCCTCGGCCAACGGGGCTACTTATGCAGATGCACGCTAACTTGCGATGAGCGAAATAATTTTTCCGACAATTAGGACACTTTAAAAACTTTTTAAAGCCTTTTTCAACATTTTTTTAATGTAAATTTTGTCTTTTTACAAAGGGTGTACCTTATAACTATTTATTTTGTAAATTTAAAAAATTTTGATTTGGGGAGTCAAGTATCAAGTCGCGTGAAATAGTCCAATCACCCCCAAATATCTCGTGTTTTAAAAGTGAAAAATATTCGTTTCAAGTCACCGTGCGATCGTGTCTTGTCCAAGACTACCGATTTGGCGTTTTGATCGACTTGGAACGAAAACGCGAACTCGGACGAAGTGAGATGAATCAAGACTTGCCTCTGCTTTTACTCTCGAAGTCTGCTCGCGGTCCAGGTTAGTGGAAGAACCTAATGATGTCAAGGTTCACCATCCTTTCGATGGTACGTAAAGAGTTTGTCCCCTTGGTACTGTCGAAAGGAGTAGGACTATGTGCCGATACCGTGTTTACCTCACCTTTATATCATACTTAATCCTCATCTATCACCACTCATCGGCACTAGGGCCTATCAAATCAATTGTTAATAGTGGGGGGAAACTCTACTAGTTTGACCGGAATTGCAATTTTTTTTTTTTTTACTTTATTTTCTTGCCAATACATGTATTTCAAAGTATTTACAAATAATGCGGAAACCATTAAAATAATTTTCACTTCTGTTTTTAAAAAAAGTAAGTTATAAGTAGCGCGGAGCGACGCGGCCTAGGCCTAACCGTGCGAGATGTACCACTGCAGTTCCTTACAAGAACACAAAAAATCCAAATAGAATCATCACGTTTTTACGTTTGGATGAGCGAGCGGCTGCGAGGAAAGCGAAATATTCATTTCACTGCCCCCCAAAAATTTAGCTCGGAGTGTTGTTTTTTTTTTTGTTTTTGTTTGTTTGTTTTCCGTCTGTTTTCGCATCGATTCCGGCAACCGGCATACGCGAATCTTGATGAAATATTGGACCGACCTTCGTTTATCCTCGGAACTTTGAGGTGTATTTTTTGGGTAAATCGAAGAAAATTTCTCATAAATATCGTACTTTTACGATTTTTTCGGATTTTTAGTGCGATATTTCGTGCCATTTGGGCGATGTCTGACCAACTGGTGGGCTAGAACGTTTCTATTCACATGGACATAGTTATTGAGTAGTACCTTTTGAAAGAAAAAGTTGACAAGTTAGCAATCTATAGAAATAAGGTTTCAATATTGTTTTTCAATTTTTAGTGCGATATTTTCTCACATTTGGCCGATTCTGACCAAAGGGTAGGGCTACAACTTTCAGTTTTCACATGGACATTAAGGTTTTTTGTAATACCTTTTTGAAAGAAAAGTTGAAAAATAATGTCAGAATCTAAGAAATAAAGGTTTTAAATGAGTTTTTGAAGTTTTATAATACCAATAACAATACAATAGAAACTTGGACACATCACCTCCACCATGCATTCAAAAGCACTGCAAAGGAAAGTGTCAAACAACGCACAAAACGCAAAAAAAACAAAAACGCTCATCCATCAACGCGGGGACTTTAGCGTTTTCCTAGATAATAAAAAAAAAACTTCAAACCTTTAACGTCGCTATTTTAAACGAAAATCCTTTTGTGGTGAAAGTCCTTTATAATTAAATAGCGACGTTAAAGGTTTTGTAGGTGGAGTATTTTAGCGAAAATGGTTGGTACGCCTAGTAAGTAAAATCAAGACGTAAATACCAAACATGGCGGATCAATGACAGTGAAATGAGCGAGTGTTTGTGTTAAATATGTGTTATTCTATTTAATTGGTATATTTTCAGAGTGATTAGTATAAATAAATCGTTAATAATGAGGTCTTCTTCATTTGTTTCTATTTTGAAGTTGTTTTTTTATTCTTTTTCTTTGGAAAAAACTGTGTTGAAAAGTTGGACCGCACCTACTGAACTAGGCCTACCTATAGTACCAAAACGACCGATTCAAGAAACTAAAAGTGATTAAATAAGTCCAGAAACTACTTTCCGCGGCCCAAAACTAAGAAAATACATAATAATATTCAGTTAGAAAAAGGAAAATCATAAATTTAATGCAAAATAGCACTTCCGTCAAATTAAGATTATACCTAGTGGGGTCTATAAGCCTAACAATCGTGCAAATCGTGAAGAAAGCATGAAAATTGGTGAATTTACTAATATGACCACAAGGAATCCAAAAATCGATGGCCCCAAGTTGAGTTCCTGTAACTTTCTTATTAATTGAATTAATAAAATTAATTGATTAATTAACCAACAAAATTTTTTAAAGGAGACAACACAGTCGACATTGGTATCAAATGGAAGCTTATTTTACGGAAAATGAATAATTGAAAAAATATTTAAAAATTAATTAATTAATCATCTAATTAATTGAATTTTAGTAATATTTTACCACTTTCGATTTATGTATAATTATGTACACCTAAAATTCTACCGATTGTTATACAATTTCACCCCTTTACTAACATAATGCCAATAAATCCAAATTTTGATGGCCTCAAACAAAATTCCTTCAACTCTTAGATTAATGGATTAATGAAATTAATAATTAGATTAATACCAGTTAAATGTTTGACATTCACAAACCACAGTCAACTGATGTATCAAATAATAACAAAACAAGCATAATAAAAGAGGAAAGGGATGGCCCCAAGGTCGGGTTCTTATCACTTTCCCATTAATTCAATTAATTCAATTAACGGCAATTAATCAAAAAAATTACAAAATTAATGTAAAAAATAAACACAGCATAGTCGACTTGGGTATCAAATGAAAGCTTATTTCACGAGTAAATAATATGTGAAAAATATTTTTCATTAATTAATTAATCAACCAATTAATTACATTTTAGTAAAATTATACCACTTTTGATTTTTGTATAGTTATGTATTCCAAAAACTTTACCGATTGTCATAAAATTTCACCACTTTAATAACATAATGCCAATTAATCCAAATTTCGATGGCCCCAAACGAAATTCCTGCAACTCCCAGATAAATGGATTAATGAAATTGAGAATGAGCTAGATTCCCTTAAAATTGTCTTAACATTCAATATGCGCTACGATTGACAATTGTAGTATTAAAAACAATATGATCACAATAAACCTAAATAATGATGGGTCCAAACTGAATTCCACTTAATTATTATTAATTGAATTAATGGAATTAATTATATTTATTTCAATCAAATGTGTAAATGATCACAACATAGTCGACTTGGGTACCAAATGAAAGCTTTTTTTATGAATAATTGAAATGTGAAAAAATATATTTAGTTAATTAATTATTTATCTAATTAATCAATTAATCATCTAATTAATTACAATCTAGTAAAATTTTACCACTTTGGTTATGTATAGGTATCAAAAACTCTACCGATTGTCATAAAATCTTACCACTTCACTTACACGATGTCAATAAAATAAAATAAGATAATTATAGCACCAAACGAAATTCTTGTAACTTACATTTAAAAAAATAAATGAAATTAAGAATTAGCTAGTTCACGTGCCACAGTCAACTGGTGTATTAAATAATAGCCAATTGTATGGTAATTAAGAACATTGACAGAATTTTATTAAGGCATATGTTTATTAATATGCTATCCGAAAATTACACTTCAATTTAATTTAATTAATTAAAAATAATAATAATTTAAATTAAAGTGTAATTAACGGATAGCATATTAATAAACATATGCCTTAATACAATTCTGTCAATGTTCTTAATTACCATACAATTGGCTATTATTAATACACCAGTTGACTGTGGCACGTGAACTAGCTAATTCTTAATTTCATTTATTTAATAAAATGTAAGTTACAAGAATTTCGTTTGGTGCTATAATTATTTTATTTTATTTTATTGGCATCGTGTAAGAAAAGTGGTAAGATTTTATGACAATCGGTAGAGTTTTTGATACCTATACATAACCAAAGTGGTAAAATTTTACTTGATTGTAATTAATTTGATGATTAATTAATTAGATGATTAGGCCTAATTAATTAACTAAATATATTTTTTCACATTTTAATTATTCATAAAAAAGCTTTCATTTGGTACCCAAGTCGACTATGTTGTGATCATTTACACATTTGATTGAAATAAATATAATTAATTCAATTAATAATAATTAAGTGGAATTCAGTTTGGACCCATCATTATTTAGGTTTATTGTGATCATATTGTTTTTAATACTACAATTGTCATTCGTAGCGCATAATTGAATGTTAAGACAATTTTAAGGGAATCTAGCTCATTCTCAATTTCATTAATCCATTAATCTGGGAGTTGCAGGAATTTCGTTTGGGGCCATCAAAATTTGGATTAATTGTTATTATGTTATTAAAGTGGTGAAATTTTATGACAATCGGTAAAGTTTTTGGAATATATAACTATACAAAAGTCAAAAGTGGTATAATTTTACTAAAATGTAATTAATTGGATGATTAATTAATTAATGAAAAATATTTTTTCACATATTATTTACTCGTGAAATAAGCTTTCATTTGATACCCAAGTCGACCATGCTGTGTTTATTTTGTACATTAATTTTGTAATTTTTGTGATTAATTGCCGTTAATTGAATAAATTGAATTAATGGGAAAGTGATAAGAACCCGACCTTGGGGCCATCACTTTTCTCTTTTATTACGCATGTTTTGTTATTATTTGATACATCAGTTGACTGTGGTTTGTGAATGTCAAACATTTAACTGGTATTAATCTAATTATTAATTTCATTAATCCATTAATCTAAATTTGTTTGGAGCCATCACAAAATTTGGATTTATTGGCATTATGTTAGTAAAGGGGTGAAATTGTATGACAATCGGTAGAATTTTAGGTGTACATTATACATAAATCGAAAGTGGTAAAATATTACTAAAATTCAATTATTAGATGATTAATTAATTAATTTTTAAATATTTTTTCATTTATTCATTCTCCGTAAAATAAGCTTTCATTTGATACCAATGTCGACTGTGTTGTCTCCTTTAAAAAAAATTTGTTGGTTAATTAATCAATTAATTTTATTAATTCAATTAATAAGAAAGTTACAGGAACTCAACTTGGGGCCATCGATTTTTGGATTCCTTGTGGTCATATTAGTAAATTCACCAATTTTCATGCTTTCTTCACGATTTGCACGATTGTTATATATATTGGAGCTTATAGACCCCACTATAATATGTATTGTATTAATAAAGGTCCTGTCAATTTGCAGTTGCAGGATACAAACCACTAACCACATCCATTGTCAATAATCTATTCAGTTTTTGCAGTAGGCCTACTGTATTATCATTCTTCAACCTTTTTATAATTGGAATGGAAATGTATATTTTGATTTTGATTATGAATAAAGAAATAATAATAATAATAATAATAATTGGTAATATTATGCAGCAATAAAGTAGGCTTATCCCAATCCTGCACTATACTATACCATCCTTTTTTATGTTGGCTACGTTGGCTGAACCATATTTTATTGGATCTCTGGATATCATAACTCTGCCTACCATACTCTTAAGTGAAGAGGAAATTTTTGCCAAAAAGAAGGGGGGGGGGGAGACAGTATTTGGCCTATTATTCATAAATCATAAAAGTCCTGTTACTTAATTAAGATTATCAGCAAATATAGTGTGCCTTACTTATTAAGTAGGCCTGTTGAGTAACATTTTAAACACTCACGTAGAGCCTTATAATAAATAAATACAATTAAAACCCTACTTCCAAGTCTACTCCTTATTAAACACTATTATTATCACATGTGTTGCTTTGGGCACAAGGCATGTTGGTAATAAATTATCAGAAACGGGCTTTTAGAAATAAAATTTTAAAATCAGAAGAAAAAATGCTCATGGATATACATATCACACTATAACATAGGGATTTGAAATTATTTTATTTTGTTAATTACTTTACAACAAATTACTAGCTTCATTATTATTGCGTTGTCAATTTTTCTTATCTCGAAATTCACGCGATTCTTTTCTGGCCTCTATATCGTTATTTTGTGGTCAAGTTTTAGGGCGCGCTAAGTAGATGTTCACTTTGATTTTTAAAATTCCCTCTATTTCTCGTGTAAAGGCCCAACATGGCCGCTATACATTGTGGAACGGGTTGCGACGACCTAACCTAGTGGCACACGAGCGAGTTAGACGAGCCTCCGCCAGGTGGCGGAGATGTAGTGGACCTTGGTTGGTGTTACTTTCCAAGAGGCACTGGCTCCCTGGTCTGGCCCTGACCATCTATCCCTTCTGGTGACGTAGCGCGGCATATTCGTGAAGCCGACCTGCGGCCAGTCCAAGAACGAGTGGTGGCAAAACATCGCGCCGCGGGCGTTTGACTGTACGTAAAACTATCGATAAAGAGCTGTAAAACATGTGATTCATTCCACGTGTAAATATTTTACGAAATTATTTTTCGTAATGTAGTAGTAATGCAAATAGAGACATATAAATAATAGAATACTAATAAGTATAATAATATATAATAAGAAAACAATATAATATAATAATATAATAATAATATAATAATAAAATATTTTACTTTAGTGAATATTATGGTTATTTTACATTAAGTTTTCAATGCAACATAGACGCTGAAAGCACATTGGACTGGCATGAACTAATATGCCTTATACTTCTGGTATATATGGCTCTTTGAAGGCGATTTGGTATATTATATAAATAAAATACAGTATAATTTTAATAAAGTGATTGTATGTTATCATTGTATAGCTCCTATTATAGTGCACAAATATAATTTCGTATGTCATAGCAATTAGATGTTTGACACTGTTATTTTCACAAAAAAATTTTGTATTTGGATTGAACTAGAGCTAATCCTTTGTAAAAAAATTGCAGACCAATGATCTTTACAAAGCTATTATTATTATTATGATTTTGCTAGGCCCTCGGACAGTCTGAAGCGTGCCCCTCACTACTGCCAAACATTACAAGAGATTTTGAGATGGCGACTTCTTAACTCTATTTGCAAAGGTCCATGTCAAACTTGGGTATGTGATAGATTTTTAAAATTTTTTAATAGACCATAATCGGCTATTACTAAATGAGATTTACAAATTATCATTTATAACTACTTAAATACGATGTTAAAAAACAAAAGCTTTTGTATTATGTTTTGTTTTCCATAGATACTATAACTATAGCACATATCAATCAAAATGGCATTAGAAACTTGCACAGAATATTATATATATCAACCACACGACATATCGTTCCGAATTAACACTAGGTAATAAGCATATTTTGTACCAACCGCATGCCAATTCACGTAGATGAGTTTACAGAAAACAAGTAGGCCATGAGGCCATTTTAGGCAAGTCCCGTAGGTCGTCCCCATGGGCCGTGTGAGATTTACGCAGCACGTCTAGCTAGATAAAAACATTACAATTGGAAAATTTCTGGTAAGGTAGTACACATTAATTGTTCGTTCTTTAACTAGTTGCAAACTGAAATATCATTTTGAGTTTGGTGGCTTGAAGGATGAATACCCTTTAGAAAAAACATTTCCTTTCCCGTAATAAAATATATAACTTAGTAGATATGATTTGAGATGTGTAATCTGCATAATTTCCGCCAAACACATAGAATATATTCTATCGGAATATGGTTAAATAAAAACATAAAACTTCTTTTCGATGTGTGTCCCATAGAATAAATAGCATGGAATACATTTTAAGAAACCATCACTTGTCGAAAGTAACGAGTAGATTCCTACTTTAGTAACGCAAAATTACTGTACGTTTAAATGGTACTACTGCGCTTCTTGCCAGCCCAAACTAGACTTCAAATCCTCCCTCTCTCTCACTCTCTTTTTTCTCCAGCTCGGCTATCAACCGCTGCAACGAGTATAGGCGCGCGCTCTGTCCAACCGATATATGTCTAGGGTCTGGCTTCGCTGCCTGGACGCATTCCAATGTCACGTGATATGATTTTCTCGTTGTCGTCTGAACAACGATCCCGAATCGGACCGTCTGCACTACCCTACGACGAGCCGCTCCCGAAAACTTGTTATGATAAAAATCGATTGACCAAACCACCTTGCAATCGCCTATAGCCCCCTAGTAGCTGCCTTTAAGTAGACCATAGGTCTAATTACTAGCACTGAAAACCTTGCTATATTATTTTAGTAAGATTTTTGGCTTTATGGTGAACTTTGGATATTTTGCGTGCAATAACGACGATGCAAAAATTTAGTGTGACAGGCTAACAGGCTGTCCGGCTACAGTTTAAACGTCAGCTACGAGCATTAAATGAGAGAATCTTATCTTTGGAAGAAACTAACATGTAGGCATATTGCTTGCAATCGATCACCCAAAAATCGCTCTGTCAAATAAAGATAGAATGTGAAGTGAACACTTGTGCCAGCATATCCAAATCCTTGTGATCAAAATAGACATCCCTTTTCGGTTAGATTTCATCTTTAAGCAATTTTGTGAAAATATTGCCAACAAACAGAGCAATCTATAAAATACTGATTCTTACTAACCTGGCAATTCACACATGCACAAATTCTTGGGGACCAGATTAAAGACCGATTGTTAGTGCATTTGCCTAACATGAACTAGCGAAATTTTGTGTTGAAAGTTTCCAACCATTTGCTGAAGACGTCCAAGTTCGTTTCGTTTCGAAACTGCAACATTTCATAGAGCTACTAAATCTGTTAAATAGGAGCAAATCACCTCTGTTAGCTTCGATGTTGTCGCTTTTTACAAAAAAACAAATCAAGAAGCTCTTAAAATTATTAATCACTATCAGCCCTACCTACCACTCTAAAATAGCTAACATTGCCTTTCTTTAACCTTCTTTATGATGATGGGTGTTTCTACAAACAAGGGGGGGGGCTCCATTGGGTTCCCCGCTGTCGCCGGTGATCGCAAAAATTGTTCATACAGATCTGGAATTCGTGCCCCTTTGATACAGCACCTTTAGGCCCTAAACCCTTTTTTGTGGGTTGAGGTACGTAGATGACTTTTTAGTATTTGGCCATATTTAAAAGAACTTCAGATTATTCCTTTACATCTGAATATATCCACGTCAACTTAAATTTAATAGGAGATTTAAGAAACAACAGTTTGCATTTTTTTGTGTCTAGTTAGTAAACGTCAGATGGAATCCTTGGGGCACACTGTCTTATCGGAAGCCCACAATACTAACCGCTACCCAAAAAGCAAAATCCCTCACTCGCCACCCAAATTTGACTGGGGCAAACACCCGGCATTTTGATCAAAATCAAATTTCTGACAGGGTAGTTAAAGTTGAGATATGGTTTTCTAATGTAAAAATAAAAAATGCATTTAATCGTGACCTAAAAAAACTCAAGCGAATTAGAGATGAAAATGTGAACCAAAAAAAAAGTGCATTTTTTCCCTACATGGAGGCCTACTGAACGAGCTAGCAAGATCTTGTCTGGGCATGAGGTAAAAACTGTTTTCCTACCACACGGGAAAGGGTTTAGTTTTTTTTTAAGATCACCAAAGGATGCCATACCATTGGAAAACCATAGTTTTATATATTCTTATTAAGTTTTTTAGTCAGGATGGATTAATAGTTTACAAATAACGACGGATAACATTTTTAGTTGACTGTTTATTGATACTATGACATTACCAGTAAAGTGCGGGAGTCCTACTTTCGGATCCCACCAAACAACTTAGAAATCTACTACGTAGTCCCAACCTAACAACATGATAAAATGTAGTGTTTTTGTCAGTTTTCAAATACCTTTATATAACATCCCCTTTTCTAAACTGAAAATTACTATTCAACAACATAATGAGAAGTACAATTATTTTTTTTACAATTCTAATGATAGGGTTTCAAAGATAGAATTGCTTACTTAAATTACAAACTATTTTATAAGTCATAAATCATAATCAAAAGAGTTGCTTAGCGCTGATAGTCCAACAGATAACGAGGCAGTTGTTTCTTTCGATTTGGCCAAGTTATCGTTTGAGACAAAAGGGCTAAAACTAAAGGATCAATCGGAAAACACTGGTTCTGGACGCGATTCTATAAATCGACGGAGTTGACCAGGCGTTTTTACCCTAATCGACTCGGTTGTAAGTGATCGACCCAGTTGAGGTCGATATCGTTGCGATATAATCCGTGAAAACCGAGTCCGACTCGGAATATTTGTATACTAGGAAAACGCTTAAGTCCCGCCGCGTTGTTTGGGTGAGCGTAATTGGTGCATGAGCTGCCATGTGTAACGCGGATTTTCTGTTGTTCTGTGAAAAAAATTTTTGCTGAGTCGAAGATTTTTTTTAAATTAAATTAAATAAAATAAAAAATTTACTTAATTTTTTTATTAAATCGTAATTAAAAAAAAAATAAAAAAAAATCGTAAAATTGCAATTCATAAGAAATAATTATTTGATTGCCCCCAAATTTAACACGGTATTATAAATTGATGAAATTAAGGTTCTGTGAAAAAATCATTACAATAGGGTAAAGCATGTAGGTGTTATAAGTCAAAGAATTGTTTTTAAAAAAGAAAAAACCCGTAAAATTTCGATTTTCATGAGAAAATAATTTTTCGATTACGCTCAAATTTCACACGAATATTTTAATTCATAAAATTAAGGTTCTGTTAAAAAATCATTACAATCGGATAAAGCGTGTAGGTGTTATAAGTCGAAGAAATTTTTTAAAAATCGAAAAAAATCGTAAAAATTGCGTTTTTTTATAAGAAAAAATTTCCCGATTGCGCTCAAAAACGTGGCAGTTCTAAGTTCAGAGATTTCGAAGACCTCCATAAAATTTCATCGCAATCGGAGTATCGGTTTAGCCGGAATCGTGTTAACAAACACACAAAAATACAAAAAAAAAAAAAAAAAAAACATTCCGGATTTTTTTCTCCAGTGTAGTGAAATGGAATCTTCGCTTCGCTCGCTTCGCTCGCTACGCTCGCTACGCTCATCCAAAATGGTGGATGATAAGCCTTGGCCTACACGTAAACACAACCAGATTATTAACTTTCTCAAACGAATAACAATAGTATGCTCAAAGAAAACCAACCTCTAGTAAGGGCCTACCCCAAAAGTCCCGTGCGTTCCTTTCTCATGAAATTATACCATTTAAATCCAATTTCTCCCCGATTGGAAATAATACACACCTCTATGTCATTTCGAATATTTGACAACTGACTGCGAATCATTTGTTCACATGTGACCGTCCACTGCCATGTAAATCATACCTTTCGACATCGACCAACAACAACAGAGTCGGTCCCGTGACAGAGTTGAACCCCGGGGTTTACTGAAATGGGGGGCCCGGAAAGGTGATTGGTTTTTGGGCAACTTTCCCGGAAGGGGTGTTTTACTAGGGGAGGAGGGCCTTCCGGGGGCCGGCCCCCCCCCCCCCCGTGGGCCGGGCTCGCCCCGACCTTTTTTTCATTTCCCCTTTGGGTTTTAGGCGGTCCCCCCCCAATGCTCGCGTAATTTAGACCGGGCCCGGTTTCAAGACGGGTGGAAGAGTATCGGTTAGACGTCCCCGGACGGGGGCACTCCCATCCCGATCGAAAAAACCTACTATCAAGGGTAGCCGGAAATAAATCAATTTTTCGTTTTTTTCCTGGCTGTGGTCGCCAAGTAAAACCCAAACATTATTAAAACGCTAGGATTGAAGTGTTTTTCCCCAAACGTAAAAAAAGCCCTTAAGGAATTGCTTTTTTTCGCCCGCCTAAACCTTTGCATTTGAGGGGGGAGAGTATAAACGGGGAAAAAATGAAAAACAGAGTTTTTAACCCTACAGGGAAGGAGGATTTTTAGAAAAAATAAAACTGAAAAGGTGAACGGGACAAAAAGGAGACAAGAGAAAAATAGAAATTCTCTTGAACCCTTGGGGGGAAGGTCCCCAAAAAAAAAAATTTTAAAATTTTTGATTTTACGAAAAAGATAAAGATGTTTTTCTTGAGGTTATAAAAAGTTTGAAGATTATGCTTTCCCACATTTAAACTGCTGTAAAAGGTTTTAATTTTTTAAAGTTTAAAGCAAAGGAAGGTAAACCTTCGAACTTTTTCCCCAACCTAAAAACCAAGCAAAAATCGGATTTGGGATAAAAGAGACATTTATAAGAGATGTTATAATGAAAAAAGAGACAGGGCTGCAAAAAAGAAGTTTGAAAAGAAAAACATAAGTTTTGAGGATCCCTGCAGATATGGTAGAGCAGCTGAGCTTAGTAACGCCAATAAAAGAATTCAAGGAAAGATTTTAGAGGTTAACAAGTAAAGAAAAAAGGCGTTTGGAAAAGACAAAAGAAGTCTGATAAGAAAGGGAAGCCAAAAAGTCAAAAAGGATCACAGTACAGTCCAAAACGAAAAGCAAGTTTGGGGAACCTAAAAAAAAAAGGCCTTTCCGCTTTTAGGGAAAGGGAAATGTCACAACTCCCGGGAAAAAAATCATTTTGCAAGCTGTGTAAGAAGGAAAAGTGAACAACCTAAGTGCAGACAGGAACAACACAGCATTGACCTAAAAATAATTGTATCAGTGAATTTAAAGATTTTGGTGCAATTCATGAAGTGACATGGGTTGCGTATAATTCGGTGGCCCCCAAGTGAAATTTAATTTAGTACGGGCGCTGAGGTAACGTGTTGCCAAACAAGGGTTCTTATAGTTGAAAAAAGAAAACTGGACGGTCCTCAAAAAACACGTTTTTATCGGGGTTTAGGTACAAAATTAACCCAAAGGCAGGGTAGATTGAAATGCTCAAAAGGAGAAGAAAAAGAGATAGAATAACGTTCAGGGTAGCTGAGTGAATCTCAACCTTTTTGTTGGGTTTGGAACATGTAAAAAAACTGGATCTATCAAAGGGAGAAGCATTTTCAAAAGGGGATTGACAAAAGAAAATATTTGAAGAGTATAGAGTGTTTTTTAGGATCGGGAATTCCTTTTGAATACATATGGAAGGGGAAACCCGACCGAACTCCAGTAATACATGCCCCCGAAATGACCATGGGCTTCATCCGAAATAAAGAAAACATTAGACAAACTGGAAAAAAAACAGGAGTCGTAGAAAAGTTAAAACACCCAACGGAGGGGAAAAAGCCTGAGCTGAGAGAGGATGGTAAATTAAGGTTTTGCCTAATCCCAAAGTTTGAACGAGCTATCAAAAGAGAACTTTACAGTTCCGCAGCAGAAGACGTCGTTATAAAAAAAGAAAGGGAAAACGTGTTCTCAAACTGGAAATGAGAGTGGATTTTGGCTCAATGGACGATGAAGTTTTGAAAAGGGACTTTTACACACCTTTTTTAAGAATAAATCAGAAGTTACGTTTTAATTTTAAATCCCCCCCGAAATTTTTAAAGAAAAATAATAAGATATTTGGGGGATACGATGGTTAAATAGATTCGATGACCCGTCTTGCTGCAAGTTCGAGAAGAAAATGACAAAACTTGGAAAGTTTGCAGCGTGCAGGGGAACAATGTGAAGTTTAACGAAAAACTTTGCTCAAAGAAAGAAGTACGTACGTTTTTACAAATATAAGTGCAGAGTTTAAAACCCGACATGAAAAGTGAAAGCCATACTAAATATGGGCAACCCCAAATCAAAAGAAGATTGCGAGATTTTTTGAATGGAAAAAAAACCCGTCACGGGTTTTTTCCCAATTGTCAGAGACAATGCACACTACGAAATTTAATTTGAATGATGTCGAATGGAAAAGGACAAAAAAACAAGTAAGGGCAGCAAAGTTCTAAAAAAAAGTTATGTCAAAACTCAGATTGGATACTTCGATGTAAAAAAACCAATTGTTATACAAAAAAATGATCCAAGGGTGGGAATTTGGGGGCTGCCTGATGCAAGACCAACATCCCATTTCATTGCTTCCAGAACATTTACTAAAAGAGAAGAGGTATGCACCTATAGGAAGGAATATTTGGGAAAGTCTATGAGTCGATAAATTTTATCATAGTATACGGTCGGAAAACTACTATCCAAACCCATCACAAGCCCTTATGACATTGTAAAAAAAATAATCAGCAAAAGTAACGCCGCGCGCAATGCTATTTAAACTTACGTTATGTCTTTTAAGCTTTAGTACCAGGAAAGTTTGTTTTGGGATACTCTTTGAAATTTTTAATGACCCGTCGGATGACCCGAATAGTTGCACAGTGCACTCAGTCAGAACCGTTCGGTGGTTATTGGTTAATGCCCCTACCCCGGAATGTGAGGGGGGCCCCGGGGGCGAACCCGACGGGAGGATTTTTTTTTTAAATTCTGAATTGTATTAAATACAACAATTCCCCCACGGAAATGTTTTCCGACCAACCAAAAATTTGAGAAAGTAGCAATTTAGTCGTATAATTATGTATCAAATTTTTTACAAAAGTTTTTTTTTTCGTAAAATAAAGGTTAAGGGAGAGTACAAAAACTGGGCATACAAGATTAATTTTTTGTTAAGGTGCCTACCCGGTGGAAGACAAACCAGAAAACAAGCCGGTTTGGCTTGTGGACTTGTGAAAAAATGATTTTTTTTGCCCCCTATGCGATGTAATATTTCAGCAAATAATTTAAAAAGTGAACAATGACAAAAATTTAAAAAATATAATAGTTAAAAAAATTTTTTTAAAAAGTGTTAAATTTTAATTTTTTTTGTTTTTTTACGGTTTTCCCCAACCTATTTTCAATTTCCCGGTCAGTCGGACAAATAAAAAATTACAAAAAATCAATTTTTTTGTTTTTTTGTTTTTTTTTATTTTCTATATCTATCTATTATTTATTTAATTTTTTATTTTTTTATTTATTTTTTATTTATTTTTTTTATTATTTATTTATTTAGATTTTTTTATTTTTTTATTTATTTATTTACCCCTTTTCGTCATCCTTTCATTTAAAAAAAGATTTTGAAGGCTTTTTTTTAAATTTGGATACCATAACAAAAAGAAATCGTAACAGAGATGCGCAAAATTAGATTATTGCTTACATCACATTTTTTTTGATGGTGGATGGTAGAAATTTGAGGCCCCACAAGGGGCCCTCGCGTGTCCAGGTTTGGGGACTGCCGTGCACTCCGCTGACGGAGGAGGCGGGCTCACAGGAGGGGAAAATGTTTTGGATAAAAATGGCATATGGAAAAAATTGCACTATCGTGGCGCGCTCTGCGAACAGAATCATATTGAGCCCCCTATGTCCTATCTTAAGTTACCATAATATATATGGGTATGAATACATTATTTAATCAGGGATGATATTTAGTAGCTGGGCAAGCCACCTCCTGATGCAACCATGCACTGATCCTTTGATGACTGGTGTATAAGAATGGAATTTGAAATAACTTCGAAGAAAGTGCCGTTTTAATTATTCATTTGACATTTGTAATATTCAATACGATTGAAATTCGTCACATTTCTTCTATGAAGTCCGTATCCATAAAAGTACAGTCTGTATAGGTACAACAATAGTACCCATGATATACTTCCGATTTTTTTCTGACTGCATTGAACGGAAAGATGAAAAAGTCAACTATTCTCCGGCCCTTTGATATGACATTTGTTCTGTAGGTGGCGGCCTAATCAATTCATTCAAATGTATTTTCTTCAATGACCTATACCTAATAGCTGTACCCATGGCATCAATGCAATGCGTATGCAACAATGCCGGCAAGGCACGTATGATAAATAATTAAGTGAAAAAAATAATTGTGAAACGAGAAGGAACAACCAATGTATGTGTGTTCAAATATGAAACGGTAATGAATTTCTTTCGAAGTATATTTTATGTTTGCTTTCTTGCGTATTATATTATTATTTCCGGGATATTTGAAATAACCTTTCACATTATATTTTTCTCTATTCAAGAATGCATAAATAATTTAAAGCAACACCATTCTCGCTAAGTCAAATACGTAACAAAGTTAAGTCATTGATACAGAATGAACATTGCTGCTTCATTGATGGTCATGTTTATTACTTGCCTTTTATAATCACATGTTTACAAAAATTATGATATTTTGATCTGTCATATAACCATTGTGAAAATGTGAAGTACAACTCAATTCGGCTTCGATTTCGATTCTCTGGTGTGACCGTTTTGCTGTAATGAGCCTATGAGTGCATGAGAGCTCGAACCAAGTCCATTTGGATGATATAAAACACTGATTATTACTACATGGAATCAACGTTCTAGCATTATACCCTTCAGCCGTGTATTGACGTACAAGAACATCCTTGGAAGGTCGGTAGAAGTGCGTAAAGGTTGTATATAAAAATATTCTTATTATAGTGTTGAATGACTCATCGCCGGCAATGTGTTATTAGATCACTGGAGGCGGCAGGCGGCAAATACATATTGCACGTCTCTCTGTTTCTGTCACTAATATTTCGACATGCCTCCAGCATCTCTGACATGGCATTTGTCTAACCCTGCATGGCTTTCTTTGACCGAATAACGTTAGAGATAGCTCATGCATAACGCGTGAGACTCTGATTTGGAAGGAAACGGTGAATCCCGTCAACAGCAATCCTAGCTGAAAGTTTAATCCGGGAATAATTCTTGAGCCCTAAGGCGAATGCCGGGATGCAAGCCTATTTTATTTTTTATTTTTAGTGCAGTGCGTCCAATGTTTCACTCATATTCAATTAACAAATTGTGTAATTAGCAAAATATATACTAAATATGTACATCGTCTCTAATGCTTAGTTGGTTGGAATCCGCCCGGAGAGTGAAATTCTGGATCTATAATATACCCCGTGGAGCCAATTTTTAATTTCTGTATTGTGATAACCCACAATGCACTTCTCAGGGCTAAACAAAATTATACGATCATGTCAATCGTGTGGATGAGGTGCGTGTGTCAATACAATGGATCTACTGAAAACACGCGCCATCGAAATAATTGATGGTCCTGTAGAAACGAACACAAAATAATTCCAAAACTGAACCTTACTCATATTTTTATATGCAAATTACAACAAACTATAATCACTGCGTGAAATGGTCCCCTATCTCGAGCGAAAAAAAAATGGGCAAATAAATAGCCATTTTCAAATTAAATAAGTTATTAGATATGTTTTATTAAAATAAGTATCCACACAAATATTAAGTTCCATGTAAAAAATAAATACGGCCTAATACAAAAATACTAATAGTAACCACTAGATCGTATACTACATTACCGTTAGACTACGTTTTAGCATTGTTTTTCACGAAAATAATATCGACTCTATACATTATGTTTACGAGTATATATTATATCATATGATAAAAACAAGGATCTTGGGTAAAACCGCGTCGAAATATGAGAACCAGGGCAGAACCTGGGCGTCCACCGACGTTTCGTCTGTACTACGTCAGACATTTTCAAGGTTGACTGTGACTCTACGGAGGTTGGAGTCACAGTCAACCTTGAAAATGTCTGACGTAGTACAGACGAAACGTCGGTGGACGCCCAGGTTCTGCCCTGGTTCATCATATTTCGACGCGGTTTTACCAAGATCCTTGTTTTTATCCTATTGACGGGCCGCGACAACCTACAACAATCCATATATATATATATATGTATGTTTAAACTTGGCTTTATAGTAGGCGACTATGACGCTGTTATGTTAGTATTTTAGACAGAAATTTAAATAGTGACTACCCCGTGTAGTCACTTTTTTAATTTCTGTCTAAATATAATATATATATATATATATATATTTATATTTTATATGTTCTGTTGTAGGCTTTCGTGATTCATGGTTATGTTGAGTTATACTTTAGGGAAAATAATCACGCTTTATGGATGTTAAAACAAATTTTTAATTAAAACTTCAAACGTTTCAGAAGGACTAGGCTTCCATTTTCAAGAAGAGTTGGTATAAAACAATAAAACAAAACATCAGCAACAAAATAAAAATATAAACAAACTTAACCGCCTTACAAAGGCAAACCATACAAATAGTAAGTACAAAAGCAAATCAGGTGCAGTGAAAACTTTTAACCACATCACTTTTGCTAAGCAGAGAGGCCAGTAGAATTGAAAAACGCCCTCATAACTTGAACAAGCGAGATGATGGCAAACGTCTGGCCCAGTCTTGGAAGCCTGTTTTGGCAAATAGATTGGTGCCTGAAAACCATAAAACAGATAATCCAGACTCTGCGCTGGATACACATGGTCCAAGAGTCGTACCAACAGTTGACCAGAATCCTCCTACAAGAATGTTGACAAGAAGTCAACATTTAAGTTCTACAATTTCCAGCAATTCTACAACATCAGTTGAAGAACAGAATCAGCCTGTGAGAAGGGTGACTATAACTGCACCTGATTTGCTTTTGTACTTACTATTTGGTTTGCCTTTGTAAGGCGGTTAAGTTGTTTATATTTTTATTGTGTTGCTGATGTTTTGTTTTTATTGTTTTATACCAACTCTTCTTGAAAATGGAAGCCTAGTCTTCTGAAACGTTGAAGTTTTAATTAATATGTTTTACACATCCAATAAAGCGTGATTATTTCCGTAAAGTATAACTTAACATATATATATATATATATGTGTTATATCGCAGACTTTCACGGATTGAATATGCAGACATTGTATATTCGTATTCGTATGTATTTCGGTATATATATATATAATTAGTTTAGATTGGAGAAGGGTTGACAGGTTGGGAAAGCATGGAGAACATAAAGCCAGCCTGAAGGGCTGGGGGCGACAAAACTTTTCACCTGCTGATGACAACTGTAGCTAATTTAAATTTGTTACCTTAATCCACGACGCGTTTCGTCCTTCTGGGACTCTTCAGGCGGATGGTGGCCACTAAAAATCAGCTAACTACATACAAACAAAACTCACAACACAATATATATATATATATAGATTTCTGAGGTTTTCGTGGTTATTTGTATGTGTTACCATCTTTAAATAATTAAATTCACTTCTTTCGGTTTACCACGTATATTGATTATTTAATCCGACGTTTCGACTGGATTTCACCAATCTTATATAATTATAATATTATAATATTCTTAATAATTCTTAATATTCTTCTTATTTATAATATTCCTGTTAGTTAACTTCTTTGCATTGCCTTGTTTATTTTGTTTGTTTTATGTTATTATTATGTTTTTGTTTCGTTTCCCTCTTGAAGTGTTTTGTATATTGGGTTTTTTACTTGAGTTGCTTTACTGTCTTTGACAAAGATTGGTGAAATCCGTCGAAACGTCGGATTAAATAAACAATATACGTGGTAAACCGAAAAGTAAATTTAATTATTTATATAAAGATATATATCATATATATATATATATATATATTATGCAGACATTGTATTTTCGGGTAGTCCGTGTGGTTTTATTATTAGTTCCAACGTTTCGGGCAGTTCTCCCTGCCCATCTTCAAGGAAATTTAAAATATAAAACAATATCAAAACAACAAAACCTTACTTCTTAACAAACACTGCAACTGGATACAAAGACAAAACCAAAAAGCTTAGAAAAACATAGGTACTAATGACAACATATTATGAACATCCAGATATTTTAAAAACTGTGAAGACATCAACACACTCTATTACTTTTCAGATGACCTCAGCGTACGAGTAGATGGCTCAAGGGGTTCTTGTTGAGTTTTCTTCTCTTTTCAACTCTTGTTGTCGGAGTGTGACGGCCTAAAACATGTCCACAGGTTTGGGGAGTTATCTTTTTGTTGAATATGACATTCCTTGCAACTTTTCCATGTGTTGGGAACGTTCTTTTAGCATCGTCCCGGTGTTCATGTGTGTTTCCGTTTCTCCATCTCCAACACAACGCACCACAACCAAAGCTCTCGCCTGTGACATGTTTTTTAGGCCGTCCACCCCGTAACGCAAACAGTTCTTGTTATAACGAGTGCATTGATTGAGCAAATGTGGTTGATTCCGCGGGAACATCCCTTATTCTCTCCCCTATACCCTAAGTGATCTAGTTCCAGTATAGGGTAATGATACTCGCCGGGTACTCAACACATGGTTTCACTCACTCTTTAACACGACATTATTACGGCGTTTTCCCTAGTTATGTGAAATTTACACATTTTGAATATGCGGTAATCGTATTCAAACGTATTAGCGTGAAACATTACAAATTTCCAGTAAACAAAATCACCTAAGTTTTGCATTTCCCATTAAAACCCCCTTCCAACAGTATATATTGTTGGTTTAAAACTATAAAACAAGTTCGAGGCTAACTGTATGCGTGAACCCCACTCCGTGGCGGTAGTCTAAATGGCTTACAAGAGGCCATGCAAGCCACGGAGATTTTTGTCCCGCCTAGCCTGCTACTAACATTCTCTCGATATTTTAAACAATCACATTTTTATTTATTGTAGGATTAAATCCCTCATGGATCTAGCTGATTTTGTTAGCAGTTCCAGTTAACACTCATACTAGATGTCTGTTTTACTTTTCAGCCCAATCTGTTCAGCGGTTTCGGTGATTTTTCGACGTACAGACTAGCCAGACAGACAGAATCACCGAATTAGAACCCTTCGTGTTGAATGAGAGACACTCGTCGCTCCGCTCCCTCGTTTAAAACTAGGGCAACGCCAGTCGTTGTTTAACGAGTTGAGTTAGCCAAGGTGTTTTGACTTCTAAAACCGGACCGTCACAGGAACTCCCCTCTGCTTGCCACAATAAATATTTAATAATTGAACATTCAAACTGGAATCGTATTCAAACGTAGTAGCGTGAAAAATTAAGAACAATTGCCAAATAACAACAAAAACACTCTAAATTTTTATTTCCCATTTAACAGCCCCTCACCAATGATATGTGTGTGTTAAAAATATAAAAGTTAGAACTGACGGGTATCGACCCCCATCCATCCGTGGCGGTAGGCTTAAATTGTTACTACTGGGCCATGCAGGCCAACGTCACCACTCGTGCCCGCTAACTTGCTACGAAACAATGCATTGATATTATTCAAAAAACACCTTTTTATTTATTGTGGCTTACAATCGCAATGGATCAATCTGATTTTTTTAACAGTTCTTAGGAAACTCGAACCGGATGTCTGTTTAAAATTTCAGCGCAATCTGTTCAGCGTATCGGCTGATTTTCGACGTACAGACAGACAGACAGAATCACAACTCAGAATGAGAGACGTTGAGTTGAATGGAGAACGCGGTCGCTCCGCTCCCTCGTTTGACTAGGGAACTGCCAAAGTCGTTAAACGAGTGAGTGAACATGTTGTATGAGTACCCGGTATCATTCCCATACGGTGTCCTAGATCCAGCCTTAGGTACTCTTACGTTTTTTTTTTATTTTCTATAAGGTAACACTTGGCTCACACACATCGTTACACTCGTGACTTTGGCTTTTCCTAGTTTAAATTGCACATTCCATCTTGCGAATCGTGTTCAAAACGTATTAGAGTGAAACATTTACAAATTTCCAGATAAAAAAACCTACAAACAAAATCACATTTTATTTTTAATTTCCCATTTTCACACCTCAATGGCAAATACATGCTGTAGGTGTAAAATATAAAATGTGTTTTCAAAACTAACGGAACGAACCCAACCCTCCGTGCTGGTAGGCTCTATGTGCTTACTCGACTGATGTGCCATGGGGCAGCCAAGGTAAATTTCCGGCCCAGTAGCTGCTACTAAAACAAATGGTATCAATATTTAAAAAAAATCAGGGATTAAATTGTAATGATCTAGCTGATTTTGTTAACAGTTCTTAGTAAACTCTGCCGGTGTCTGTTTAAAATTTCAGCGCAATCTGTTCAGACGGTTCGGCTGATTTTCGACGTACGACAGACAGAATCACGAATGAGAGCGTTTGAGTTGAATGGAGACACTCACTCGCTTCCGCTCCCTGTTGAATAGGGGAGGGGGGGGGGGGCGGGGGGGGGGAATCCCAACGTTTCAGAAAAACTATGTTTCCCATTTTCAAGGGAAGGGGAAAACAAAAATTCAATAAAAAAAACCAACAACAGCATTATAAATTACAAACAAATGGAACAAAAAACACACTACCTTGTCAAACATAGAAAATTACAAAGATCCATTTACAGTAACCTAAAATCAAATCACTTGGTTGCATTGTGAGTGTGATTTCTTGTGACCATTTTCGTTTAGCAGGCCTATCGCTGTCATGTCTTGGTACCACAGCGCTCCGTCTCATACTTTTCAAGAGCTGCAGTATGACTTCTAGTAATTCGTGCTGGAAACCATCTTGTCCTAGAAATTTGGAATCCAGCAGAATGACTAGAAGTCATACTTGCAGCTCTGTGAAAAGAGAACTGAGCCGCCTGTGGTTACCAAGACATATACGCGATAGGCCTGCTAGAATGGTCACAAGAATTCACACTCACAATGCAACCAAGGTGATTTGATTTTAGGTTTCACTGCAATTGGATCTTTGTAATTTTCTATGTTTGCAAGGTAAGTGTGTTTTTGTTTCTATTTGATTATTTTTATAATGCTGTTGTTGTTTTATTGAATTTTTGTTTTTCCTTGCCCTTGAAAATGAAACATAGTTTTTTCTGAAACGTTTGGGATTAAAAGTATTTTCTATAATACTGTGGGTGATTATTTACCTTAAAGATACTTAAACATATATAATATATATATATGTTATAATCGTGCTGAACTTTCAACGGATTGACTATGCACACATTGTATTTTCGTGGGTAGTCCCGTGTGGTTTTATTTTTTATTTATTCCAACGTTTCTGGTAGTTCTCCCTGCCTATCTGCAAGGAGATTAACAAACAAAAAAACAATATAAAATCACACAAACCGTACTTCATGACAAACATCTGCAACTAGATAACACGAGCTTTGTTCGCCTGTCCACCACTAGTGCTACACTGTTGTTACACGTGCACTGAGCAGTGTAGGCGGAAGTACTTTCTTTTAAAGGAAACAGTATTCAGTGTAGCAGAGTGGTTCCCACGAAAAAAACACACTCAACACTTTTAGTGTATTTTCCTCCTACAACGACCAAAATAGCCCGTGTAATCTGGGAGTGTAGCCTGGCAGCACTAGTGCTACACTGAAGGTACAGAAAAACGACACCATTCTAGCACTACATGACTTACACTAACCAAAAAAAACAGCCCAATCGTCCTTTGGCACTGATTACACTAGTGTAAAGTTTTGACAGGCGAACCAAGCTATAGCAAAACTAAATAGCTTTAGAAAACATAGGTAGGGCCTACTCATTGACAATTATACAACGGTAAAGCCATCAACATTTATCCTGTTACTGTTTAGATACATCAGCGTACCGAGTAGATGGTCAAGGGTCCTTGTTGAGTCCTTCCTTCCTTGTCAGCTCTTGGAGGAGGACGGACTGCAACATTACATTTCATTTTCATTTTTTCCGTACATGCTTTCGACAAGGAACACTGGATTAACTTTGATGAATGCTAAACCCCTAGCCAAAGTTTGAACATGAGGTGCTCGTATCGTAGAGAGGCGGTGGAGATGGAGAACTGAACCAACATGAACACACGGGATGATGCAAAAAGACTTCCAGTCCCATGGAAACATGTTTTGCAGTGCTGGTAATGTTCAACCAAAGCTCCCCTATGGAAATTCTGCAGTCCCGTCTCTCCTCCAAGAGCTGACAAGCAGGAAGGAGACTCACAGGGACCCCTTGAGCCATGTACTCTCGGACGCTGGAGTCTCTAAACAGTAATAGGATATTGTTGAATGGCTTCACACGGTTGTATAGATTTGTCATGAGTATGCGCCCTACCGTATGTTTTCCTAAGCTATTTAGTTTTTGTCTATGTATCCTAGGTGTGGTCAGTTTTGTGTATGAGACGGTTTGGTTCGTTTTTTATATTGTTTTGTTGTTTAAATTTCCTTGAAGATGGGCAGGGAGAACTACCCGAAGCGTTGGAATAAATAAAAATAAAACCACACGACTACCCGAAATACAATGGTGGTGCATATATTATATAATAGTATATATTTATATTTATATATTTATGTTTTTACATAGATTTTTCTCGATATAAATGTGACATATATACTGTGACTCCAACCTCTCGTAGAAGTCCCAGGCAACCTTGAAAATGTCGGACGTGTACAGAACAAACCTCCGGTGGACGCCCAGTTCTGCCCTGGTTCACTCATGATTTTCGACGCGGTTTTACCCAAGATCCTGGTGTTTATCATATATATAAGACTCGTAAATATAATGTATAAGAGTCGATATTATTTTCGTTGAAAAAAACAATGCTAAAACCGTAGTCTAACGGTAATGTAAGTATACGGTCAGTGGTCTACTATTAGTATTTTTGTATTAGGCGCGTATTTTACTTTTAAAAATGAACTTGTGTATATTTGTGTGGATACATTATTTAATAAAACATATCAATAACTTATTTAATTTGAAAATGGCTATTATTTGCCCATTTTTTTTCGCTCGAGTAGGGGGACCCTTCATGCAGGGTATTATAGTTTGTTGTGGTAATTTGCATATAAAAATTATGAGTAAGTTCAGTTTTGGATTATTTTGTGTTCGTTTCTACAGGACCATCAATTATTTCGATGGCGCGTGTTTCAGTAGATCCATTGTATTGCACACGCACTCATCCACTACAGTGACATGTTCTTATAATTTTGTTTAGCTCTGAAAGTGCATTGGTGTGTTTTATCACATACAGAAATAAAATTGGCTCCATGCGGGGTATTATTATAGATCTCAAATTTTCACTCTCCGGGCGGATTCCAAACCAACTAAGCATTAAGACGAGGTACATATTTAGTATATATTTTGCTAATTACACAATTTGTTTAATTGAATATGAGTGAAAACATTGGACGCACTGCACTAAAAATAAAATAAAATAGGCTTGCATCCCGGCATTCGCCTTAGGGCTCGAAGAATTATTCCCGGATTAAACTTTCAGCTAGATTGCTGTTGACGTGATTCCACCGTTTCCTTCCAAATCAGAGTCTCACGCGTTATGCATGAGCTATCTCTAACGTTATGTCGGGTCAAAGAAAGCCATGCAGGGTTAGACAAATGCCATGTCAGAGATGCTGGAGGTCATTCGAAATATTAGTGACAGACAGAGAGACGTGCAATATGTATTTGCCGCCTGCCGCCCGTCCAGTGATCTAATAACAATTGCCCGGCGATGAGTCATTCAACACTAATAATGAGAATTTTTTATATAACAACTTTACGCACGTCTACCGACCTTCCAAGGATGTTCTTGTACGTCACTACACGGCTGAGGTAATAATTGCTAGAACGTTGATTCATTTAGTAATAATACAGTGGTTTATACAGCAATGGACTTGGTTCGAGCTCTCAGGCACTCATAGGCTCATTACAGCAACACGGTCACACCAGAGAATCGAAATGAAGCCGAATTGAAGTTGTACTTCACATTTTCACATGGTTATATACAGATCAAAATACTCATCAGTTTTGTAAACATTTGATTATCAAAGGCAAGTAATAATAACATTGACACATCAAATGAGGCAGCACTGTTCATTCTGTATCATGCTTAACTTTTGTTACGTATTTGACTTTAGCGAGGAATGGTGTTGCTTTTAAATTTATTTATGCATTCTTGAAATAGAGAAAAATATAATGTGAAATGTTATTTCAAATATCGCGTAAAATAAAAATATAATAACGCAAGAAAAGCAAACTAAAAATATACTTCGAAAGAATTCATTACCTTTTAAAATTTTTGAACACCATTACGGGTGTTCCTTCTCGTTTCACAATTATTTTTCACTTAATTATTTATCATATTGCCTTCCCTATTGTTGCATACGGCATTGCTTTGGATGCCATTGGGTACAGCTTTTAGGAAAGGTATTGAAGAAATACATTTAAATGAATTGATTAGCCGCCACCTACGAACAAAAGCATAATAAAGGCCGGGAATATTTTGCTTTTTCTTTTTCCCTTTTCAATGCATCAAAAAAAAATCGGAAGTATAAACTCAATGGGTACTATTGTTGTCACTATACAGACTGTACTTTTTGGATGGGACTTCCATAGAAAAAAATGGACGAATTTCAATCGTATTGAATTTAAAAATGTCAATGAAAATATAAACAGCCCTTCTTCAAAATTATTTTCAAATTCCCATTCTTATAAAAAAGTAAAGGATCAGTCATGGGTTGCAAGGAGGTGGCTTTCCCCGCTAGCTAAATATCACCTGATTAAAATTGTTTCAACCCCCCTATTAATTTTTGGTTATTTTAAGGGTAGACATGGGGGGCTTCATATATTCGTTTCGCAAAGACGCGCCACAAGTGAAATTTTTTCCCATATCCCCATTTTATCCAAAACTTTTCCCCCCCTGTGCCAGCCCCCCCTTCATCCAGTCCAGGGGGAGTCCCCGTGCAGTCCGCCTTAAGCTAGGACGAACGCGACGCTTGGGGCCTCGAATTTCTCCCTCCACCATAAAAACAAATGTAAATGTAGAGCAAAAATCAAATTTGCGATCTCGTTCGTTTTCTATTGTATAGTGGTACCAAATTTAAAAAAAATCCTTCAAATATTTTTTTATAACTGAATAGGATAAGTAAAAAAATAAAAAAATAAATCAAAAAAATAAATAATAAATAAAAAAAAAAATAAAAAATAAAAAAAAATAAAAAAAAAAATAAATAAATAAAATAAATAAAATAGATAGATAGATAAAAAACAAACAAAAAAACAAAAAAAAATTTGTCTTTTGTCATTTTTTATTTGTCCGACTGTCCCAGGTAATTGAAATAGGTTAGGGGAGAGACCGTAAAAAAGCGAAAAATTAAATGTGTTGACACTTGTAAAAAAAAAAATTTTGTTTTAACTTTTATATTTTTTAAATTTTGTCTTTTTTTCATTTTAAATTTATTTGCTAATATATACATCGCTAGTGGCAAAATAAATCATAATTTCAAAAAGTCCCAAAACAAACGGCTTGTTTTCGGGGTTGTCTCTCACACCCGGGTAGGCCCCTTTTAAAACCAAATTAATATTGTATGCCTGTTGTACTCGCCTTATACCAAATAATAATACGAAGAAAAAATTTTTGTAAAAAATTGTGATCTATAATTAAGACTAAATTGTCTACTTTCCGAATGGTTGGTGGCAAACACTTCCTAGGGGGAAATTTTAGTATTTAATACAATTCAGAAGTTAAAAAATCCATCCCGATCGGGGTTCAAAACCCGAGTTCCCTCACTTCCGGTAGGCGCTTTTAACCCAAAACTAGCCCCCGAGAGGGTAATTTTTAACTTCGGATTGTATTGCATTATTAGATCTGAATGAATAAAACAGTACTGCAAAGTATCGTTGCCGAACTGACCAAACAAACTTTAATAATGTCAATAAGGGAAAGGATGAGCGTGGGTATTTTTCTCGATTTGGTTGGTGGGACACCCCCTGGGTGGTTTTGTTAAATTTAAGCCATTCGAAGACACCAAAACCACCGGCGGGGTTTTTTATATTAATTATTTATTATTTATTTTTTATTTTATAATTTATTTGTTTAGTATTGCTTGACTTACGATATAGCTGAAGCACTGAATTTTCTTCCGTTCTGAAAAATTTTTGAATTTTTTAAAGTGCCCGTTGCTAGGACAGCTCAAAAATTACTTTTACATGAGTGATGGATTTGAATAAAGTTTTTTTTTGTTTTGTTTAACGAAAAACCCTGGGGTTTGTAAACAAAAAAACACATTTTGGAAATTTCAGATGACCCGTAGTATTTTAAAATTAGTTAATAAAATTATAACGATTTTTTTTAAATTTTTTAGCGTCCCTAGGGTATAATTTTTTTCCCCAAAAAGTTTCTTTTTACCGATACAAAAAAAGCTAATTTCGTTTTAGGTCAAGTTCCATCCTTGTTACCGGGCCGTATTCAATAAATCAAAATAATAAGTATTAAATTCACCACGATATGAAAAAAATTTTATTTTTTTAAAGAATAATGAGTAAATTGCGTAGCCCGGCATGTGTTCCCTTTTGCAGCTGAGATTTTACAAATTTTCGTGAAGTGGATTTTTTAAATAAAATTTTTCATTTTTTATTTAGGATAAACTAACAAAATATCACTTTCTTGCCCAAAAATTGCAAAATAAACTAACCTTTCTTAATTAACCATAGCTCCCATTCTTTTGGCATTTCCTGAAATTTTTTGGATTTAAATTTTTAAAAAACATCATTTCAACAAAATTTTGAATTGTTTTTTTTTACATAAAACTAAATCTCCACAAAATGTTAGACCTGTTTTCAATATCCATGTCATCCATTCAATTCCATCGATCTTACTTTTTGACAGCAACATAAAGTGTTATGTTTGTTTTTAATATATGGAACCATTAGGGTTTATTTCGGGGTCAAACCCCTATCGGACAGATACAAAAACTTTGCTATCCAAGTACAACGCATAATATCAACGGTATTTTTTTAATAATTTTTTTAGGAAAACTACTTACCTTTTAAACAGGGTGCGTTGACGGGGGGGAGGGGGGGTTTTTCCCCCCCCCCTCTGGTAATTTTCATCCCTGGTTTGTTTTACTAAAAGGGTATCCCGCCGGGGATGGCTAAATCCCCCCCTTTTGGTTCCCCATCTCACTCAAACAATTTCAATGACTTTTTTGGGAAAGTTAATAAAAAATGTTTAAATTTTTCACATTTTCCTTTTCAAATAATACTCAATCGCTTCTAAACCTTTTTGGGAAATAAACCCCCAAATTTTTTCCTCGATATTTCAAGGCCATCTCGGGCAAAAATGACCCAAAAATTTTTATAGATCGCTTCTAAGGCCTCTTGAGAGCAATAATACCCCCCAAAAATTTTCCTCAAACGCTCAAGGCCATCTAAAGGGAATAAAACCCACAAAAAATCGCCCCGGCGGGTGGGGTTGCCCCAGACCCCGGTTTGCCAAGAAATATTTTGAGCCTCCCCCCCCCTTTCAAAATCGTTAATTCGCACCCTGCATAAGCGTTGGTCCTTTTTGGTCATCACAGTATTTTAAACACTATAAAAATTTTATTCTATCATTGATAAATTTAAGGGAAATTATTAACTTTATGCACTTTCGATATTTCCCTTTTACGAAACCGTGATTTCCAAGACAAATTCGATTTTTGATACCCCCCTGCGTATTTTTTTTTCACTTGGAAAAAATAAACCATCAAGTTTACAATAAGATCATTGATTAAAATATATTTTTGTAATTTAGATAAAAATAATGTTTGGGAGACATTTACTCAGTTCCATTTCCATAAAATACTATATTTTTGCTGACTTCAGTGTCTTTATAGGCATTAAAATAAATAAATCATCATTTGTATTTTGAGTCTACACATCATTATATAACCTTTTAGTATTTTAACCATCCTAGGTTTTTTACTCAATGATATACTGATTTTTAGTGGGGGGAATAAATCAAGACAAAGCGTCAAAACCTACCTTTTAGGCCCCACCAATCGACGAGTGAACGATTCCACCAAAAATCATATTTTTAATGCTATCAATCAGGGTACGGCGTGCGAACACCCGCGAATCAGCGCCAGAATCAACAAGGGCCCATTCAAAAAACTCTAATTTATTTTGTGCTTCGATCTTGGCGGGGTCCCCAAAACACCCTTTACAAAATTCTAAGACACAATGATGGACTTAAATCCAAAACAGAAATTAAATACTTTTTGACTTTTGGGGGGAATCGAACCTGGACCCTTTTGCATTGGAAGCAAACGCTAACAAAAGCCAAAGACACACTATTTTTACTATACAAAAATTTTTGCCCAAAAAGTGATTATTTTCAAACCTTATTTTTTTTCGCTCAATCCTGTGTCGGCCCATCATAGGTTTTTCTTTTTCTAAAAGAACAAGATGAAAAGAAAATTTCAAAGTGATAGTGTGAAAAATGTGGCTGTTTTGGGCTTTTGTTAGCGTATCTGCTTCCAATGCAGAAGGTCCAGGGTTTTGTTCCCCCATAGGGGCAGGAAGTTTTTTTTTTAAATTCTGATTTGGGCTTAAGTCCTTATTTATGTCTTGAAGTTTTAAACGGGACTTTGGAGCCGTCCTGCAAAGAAGCCATAAAAATTCAAAGGTTTTTTCTGATCGGCCTTATTTATTCTGGGGTTTATTCGCGTGTGTTTGCACTGTCCTCCCCCTGATTGTTATATTTCCTATTTTAAAAATACGATCTTTGGTTTGGGTTTTCGTTCAATCGTCGATTGCGTCGGGACCACAGGGGTTGGGTTGGCCCTTTGATTTTCGTCCCCACTGAAACAGATAAACTGAGTGGGTAGACTCAAATCCCCAATTATTTTATTTTATTTTATTTTACCACAAGGCAAGGGGTCTCTTAAAAACGAAACACTAGTTATGTTTTTTAATCGTAAGCGTTTCCTTTCCAACTAACAGTTTTGGGGCAGCCGCACTGAACGTTCAAGTCCAAATCAAAATGTAATTGACTTTAAACAACTTTAACATTGGGAAAAAACAAAAAAAGGGGTGAATCATCACCAACTTCAAGCCATTTCGAACGCGCTTTTATGGCAAATTTTTCCGTCTTCAAGTATTCAAAATAGATTGCGTCGCAAATATAAAACCGGGGTCAAGGCTTCATTCGAGTCTTTTTTAAAGAGACGCCTTGCTTGTGTTCCTCGCAATTCATTTTATTTAGTTCTTCTTGTATAAAAAAAAACCTATGATCCCCGATCACTAGGGTTGAGTACAAGAAAAAAAGGATTTAAAAAAATCTACATTTTTGCATAAATTATCTGTATAGTATAATGTTTTTATTTCAAGTAACAGCTCGGGAAACTTTTTTGTTTTCCAAAAACAGTGTCGGGAGGGGCATGCAAAGCAAGGGGCACACTCGCTCAAGTTGCGCGCTCGGTGTTTACCGACACCGCTCACTCGAAGGCAAAGGAGGGGGGATAATTTCGACTTGCAGGTTTCGGTGATGGAAATGCGTTGTGCCGTCCTTGCACAAAACCCCTGTCCGTTCAATCAAAACGTAATAACCGTTTATTATTTTTCAAATGTAACTAGTGCGATGGATAGGTCGATCCCTTTATCTATGATTGTGTGGAAAAAAAATTGTAGTTTTGTTTATATTTAAAAATGGTACTTCATAAAACCCAAAATTTTTTTTATTTTGCTTAAAATTTCGAATTTTTTTTCAAGCTTGTGTTCAGCAAAACACGTAATTTGTTTTTTCTTCCAGCACCAGCAAAAGAAATTTTAAAATTCTAAGTAGTTTTGATAATATCGTTGAAGAGCGTCTTTTTCAGGTGTTTTGCTAAATCTCAAATTTCAAGGTAAGTATCAGATAAAGCTATGCATATTATGTTTATTATTGATAACAAAAGATAGAGCTTTCTTTTAAAGGAAAAATCGTGGTTGTATCTAATTAGAACAGAAGATATTGGGCTCTAAATAAAACCGGGAATTCATCCCTGACCCTGTTAAATCCGGCCAATCCTCTGTTGAACCTAACCTTAACGTAGCTATAGTGCAAAAACGGCACGTTATCCGGACGCACGCATAATAAATTGGGTAATAATAAGTAGATTAAAATATGTACCAATCAATACCTCAAGTATGTCTTTTTGTCTTAAATCAGCTTTTTTGTATATCCCTATACTTTTTACGGGCGTGTTTTCGTTTTCCACAGTTTTCAGTCGGTAAGATTTATTGTATGTTTTATTATGAGGGCGCCATATGAATCATCACTCGATATTTAGATATAAGATTAACTGTACTTTATTAGAAATAGAGACAATTACAATCACTAGGATGCTAGGCTACATGACATCGCTCCTTGCAAGTCAAGACGGGGACGACAGAAACTACAAACCCACCCCCCCTCAGATCCCACGACACAGAGCTCCACTACACTGCGTGCTCTAGGCGGGTAGTTCAAATGTTCATACATCACACCCCTCCCTTCTGGGATTTTTTTTTTACAAGTATGTTTGAATTAAATTTATCAATTAGCGTTTTCAAAGATACATGATTTAATCATAACAAAGTCTTTCAGATAGGCGGGTCTAGCACGAGGACGTGAGATAACCCTTTGCTGGGAGATGACATGGAGTGGCAGAGGTTTAATTACCCCTTCCTACTAGGGATGGTTCGAAGGAGAATCAGGTTGGTTCACTGCCTCTTCATAGTCTTCTGTCGACCGCGAGTCCGCCCCCTCATTTGGTCTAGGTTCGTTTCCAGGTCCGTCCATCATCTATTTGCGTTTCGAATGTTCGTGGGCCGCCGACGTTGGTGAAAATTCCCTGGCATCCACTTGTTTCCATCGACATATTTCGGCACGAATACTGCTGCATCTTCTTCAAAAGTTCGCCCGGTAGCTTCTGGGTTCCATTCTTCCTCCTGACGTTGGCGCATCTTCTTGCTCAGTCTTTTCAAAAGATCCAGGCTGTCCGGATACGCCTACCCATTAGAAGTTCAGCAACTCTTGTTGTCACCGTCCCTCGGAGTGTTATGTTATGTAGCAAAATCTTGAACCAGACTGAATTCCCTTTGTTCATCTTCTTGAGGGCTTCCTCAACCTTTCTGAACAGTTCTTTCAGCTTGTCCATTGATGCAGGATGGAATGATGGTACGGCAACATGCGTAATACCATTACTTCTTAAAAAATTCCTTCATTTCAGCCAGAAAAACGCCGTTCCTTATCGGAAACCAATTTGCCCTGGTACCCCGTGCGTGCGAAGATTCTTCGTAGATGATTTATTACTGCTAACGATGTTAAGTTTTTCATTATACCACTTCTGTCCACTTGGAGTAGGCGTCTACCAAATGAGAAAAGTGTTCCCCATGAATGACCATGAAATCGACGTGTAGTCTCGACCAAGGATTTGTCGGCCATTTCCAAGGACATGGAGGTACTTAAGCTGGTTCATGTTGTTGTATTTGACAATTGTTGCATCTCTTGACATATTTTTTCAATGTCGTTGTCGTTTCCCCGGGCCCACCATACATATGCGCGAGAAAGTTTTTTCATGACCACAATGCCTGGATGAGAAAAACATGCAACAATTTCAAAACCCATTCACGTAGTTCTTCTGGTATAACGACTCTCGTTTCCCACAGCAAACACCCAAGATGAATCGAAAATTTCTTGACGTCGCTAGTATGCTGTGAAATTGTCCTTGTTGAGGTCATGCGTCCATTTTGTAAGTACCATTCAATGACCTTGCTAATCACCGGATCTTGTTGGATACCTTCTCTATCTCGACCGCTGTGTGGGTTGGTTTTTGTCCAATGCTTCCAAAACAGTACTTCAATTGGTGCTGGAGTACGGTATCCGGGGTGTTGTACCCTAACCGGCTTAGTCCGTCGGCGTTACCTATTTTTACCCGGCGATAAAAAAGTTCGTACTCATAAGCGGACAGTAGAATGCTCCCCCGTAGCATTCTTGGTAAAATTATCTGTGGATTGATTTCCCAGGGTTGAACAATCCCAAGAGGGGGTTGGTGATCTGTTACAATCCTGAATTTGCAAACCATACAAGTATTGATGATAGTGTTTTACGCCATAGATTATGCTAAACGCCTCTCGATCTGTTTGAGATTAGTTACGCTCTGTATTGTCAGTGTTCTTGACGCAAATGCAATTGGTTTTCCTTGATCTTGATTGTTTGACATGAGACAAGACTGCTCCGATTCCCACCGGAATGCATCACATGTTAGCTCGATTGGTTTTGTCTTGATCATAATGAGTTAATAATCAGCTGATTGTAATCTCTTTTTAGCTTCTAGGAAAGCGTTTTTCTCTTGTTCTTCCACTTCCAAGAGCTGGCATCGTCTAGCAGTCTGTGAAGTGGTTCCAGAAGACGTTTGGGTTCTTCACGAACTTGTTGTAGAAGTTGTATAACCCGAGGAACGCTCGAAGTTCTGACTTGTTAGTTGGGTTTGGTGCTTGTACGATAGCATTCACCTTGTCTTGTGTTGGCCTAAACCCAGTGCTTTCATCTAGAAACCCAAGAAATTGTACTTGTTTCAAGGTCAAATTGGCATTTGATTTTTGCAAGCGTAGCCCCTTAGAGTCAAATCCGCTTCAAGACTTCCCCCAACCGCTCATCGTGTTTTTTCTTGCGTTTTCCCCGATACCAGGATATCGTCGAGAAATACCGCCACACCTGGTATGCCAGCTAACAATTTTTCCATTTCGCGTTGAAAATCGCAGGTGCGCTCGATACCCCGTACGGTAATCATCTTCATTTTAAATAACCCCCTTTAAGGTGTTGATTGTCAGTACAAGGCCTGCTGTCTCGTTTACAGACATTTGTTTTATATGCTTTTGCAAGGTCCAGCTTGGAGAACTTCAACCCCGGCAATCGTGCCAGGATATTGCTCGTTGTGGGCAATGGATAAATGTCTGTTACTAGCGCTGGATTTACCGTGCTTCGGTAGTCACAACTAATCCTTAACGTTTTGTCTTTTTTCAAAACTGCCACAATCGGTGATGCCCATTCCGAATGGATCACCGGTTCTAAAAACCCCGATTTTAGTCAACCTGTCCAGTTCCTTATTAACCTTGTTTTGCAGTGGAAAAGGGACTGGCGTGCTCGTAAGAATTTAGGCGTAGTATTTTCCTTCAATGGTAAAAGCGATTTCGGGACCAGTGTAGGAGCCTAGTTCTGTCGTTGAACACGGAGCTGAATTCTCTTCCCATTTAGGTCTAGGCCTCTGTGTGTCAACTTTTTTATGCCACTGATGGAGATTAAACCCGGGGATTAAACCAGTTGCGGCCTATGAGACTGCTTCCCGCCCTTTTACAACCACCAGTGGTAATTGATGACTTTTCCCTTGATGCACTACATCTATTATGGCTTCACCAACCCCCCGACAGCATTCTTGTGACCATGTTTTTAGTCCTATGCCTGTCTGTTTAATGCTTGGTGTAGGCATAACTGACTGTGACAATAATGGGTTTAAAAATTATGTCATTGATTATTGAACATTGAGATCCAGAGTCTCTCTCCATTGTATGCATGCAACCATTAATTTTAGTGCTAGCTAGGCTTGTCTATAGATGATGTTACCTTAAAACATTGGCCTACCTGGTTTATTTTTGTACAGCTGTTCTGACTGTTGTAGTTCAATTGCATGTGTACTTTGAATCCCTTTCCCTGCGTTTTGTTTGGAAGTCTTGCCGACTTGGTTTTTGTTTTTCTTTGACTGTTTGTCTTGATTCGTTTTGTTTAAAAAAACTCGCTCAAGGTGTCCTACCCTTTTGCAAAAATGAGAAGTTACTTAGCAACTTTGCATGATTGTCCTTGATGATCATAACCGCACCGATAGCACGTTCCTTCTGCGGTACCTTGTTTGTGATGGATATTCTTGCCCTTCTTTTATGAAAGGGTGTTGATCTCCTTGCTAACTCCATTGTTGGGTGGAGCTCTCATTGCCGTCATGTTGTTGTCTGCTGCCTCCGCTGCTACAGCCATTTGTGGGCTTTTTTCAAATGTTAGATCACTCATTTCCAATAGCCTACGTTGTAAGGCTCGTTGCAAATGCCTACAACTAACTGATCTCGTAGTCTAGTGTTTCAAATCTGCTGTAAAGTTACAGTTTTCTGTTAGTTTTCTGAGTTTTTGACGCATACTGCGCGATTGTTTTCCCTCTTTCTGGGTTCTGCGATGGAGTTAAATGTCATCACTATTTCGGAGGGTTTTTGGGTGAAGATGGTTTTTTTATTGCCGTCGATAATAGTGCCAATGTCAATTCGTTAGGCCTTCTAGGCGCCACGACCGACCTGATTAGTGTATAGGGGCGTTGTCTACAACACTCAGAAGCACTGCCAGCTTCCCGGACTCTTCTTCAATGTTGTTGGCAAAGTAGTAGAATTCCACCCTCTCCATATATTCCTCCCCGTTGTTTGATTTCTGGGTTTAATTTGTCGATTTTCCCCACGGACGCCATGCTTGGCGCGTTTTTGTCTAGCCTAGGCCTAGCCTACTGTTGCGTTGGCCTAGGGCCTTCAGATTCCAAGATGGTACTTACTTTGCATTTCCCGTTCGTCGCCAGTTTATGTATATTATGCCATATGAATCATCACTCGATATTTGGAGATATAAGATTAACTGTACTTTATTAGAAATGATACAATTACAATCACAGGATGCTAGGCTACTGACATCGCTCCTTGCAAGTCAAGACGGGGACGACAGCAACCACTAACCCACCGCCCCTCAGATCCCACGACACAGAGCTCCACTTCACTTGCAGTGCTCCCAGGCGGGGAGTTCAAATGTTCATAATCACACCTATACACTTTTTCATTCATCACATACATACTTAATTACCATTTGGAATTTTCCTGATCATAAAATTCACTCAATCACCCTAGATCTAGCACTCTCTGCTGTAACTCGTCCACGGAGCGAGACTGCGAACGATGTGAAATAATAGTGCTTCGCGCCTCGCGGGCCGTAGACCGGACTCACGGTGCCGCACCGTTTTGGAGCTTCTGCAGATCATCGTGCAGCCACAGCCGTACATTGCAACTACGGCCGTCTATTGGACGGCTATTTTTCGAATATTCTGAGTGACATTTGCGAAATCCCACCTCCAGTGCCTCTTTCAAGCTCCCATTATCACCAACTTAGGCCTACTGGCCAAACTCCGGTAGACTCCAATCAGAAGTTAAAAAACTTCTGACTTGCGCGGGAATCGAACTCTGGACCTTCTGCATTGGGAAACAGGTACGCTAACCACAAGACTAAAGAGCCACACAAACATTAATTTTATTAATAATATTAATAACCCTTTACAACTTCATTATTGACTACACAGCCTTTAATATATAATCCAAAATATAAATGATCATGTGACCTACCCAACCCACTGTGAATGGAATGCAAGGCATGACAGTCATGATGGTCTAAAGGTGGATTCATGACATTGCGTTGCGATGCGATGCGATGCGTTGCGTTGCGATGTTGCGAGAAACTGCTTTGTTTTGCATGTAGTTCACGACGTTGCGGAAAAACAATGTAGTCCGACTTCCATGTTTCACCATTAGTACCAATTGTGCATTTTTATATAGAGGTCCAGATTTTTTATGCGTGTACTTCAACCCCAAATCGTCATTTTAGACCGGGACCCCATTCGTCTTGCCACTAATTTAGCTATCGCGGCCATCTTTAAAGATGGCGCCAAAGTGTAATAAGACTCCATCATTTCGAAGGAATCTTGGCATGTGGAACCACTTTTTCCATTAAATCGACCATGGGGAACTCAAATATGGCATCATAATTAGAATTTTGTGAATTTCGAGGCAGTAAATTGCAAATTTTACAAATTTTAAGCCAATTTTGTTACGAAATTTCACTGGTTTCTACGATAGCCGAGTTGACTGGTAGAACATGCATAGAGAGCACATTTTTTTTATGCGTGTACTAGACACCCCAATAGTCAGTTTTAGACCGGGACTCCATTCGACTCTTAATCCATTTACTTATGGCGTCCATCTTAAAGAAGGCGTCTATAGTGTAAATAAGGCTACCACATTTTGACGGAATCTTGGCATGTGGCACCATTTTTTAGTATTAAATCGACCATCATAAACTCAAATATGGCAGTAGAATAAGTAAAACTTGGATTTTGAGGCTGTAAATTCAAATTTTACACATTTTAAGGCATTTTTGATAAAAATATTACTATAGATCCTACAATAGCCAAATTGACTGTAATAATATGTATAGAGATAAAAAAAAAATTATGCGTGTACTTCAACCCCAAATAGTCATTTTTAGACCGGGACCCCATTTGTCTCGCCACTAATTTAGCTATGGCGGCCATCTTTAAAGATGGCGCCAAAGTGTAATAAGACTACCTCATTTCGAAGCAATCTTGGCATGTGGCACCACTTTTCCCATTAAATCGACCATGGGGAACTCAAATATGGCATCAGAATTATAATTTCGTAAATTTCGAGGCCGTAAATTGCAAATTTTACACATTTTAAGGCAATTTTTTTTCTAAATTTCACTGATTTCTACGACAGCTGAGTTGACTGTAATAACATGTATAGAGACCATATTTTTTTTATGCGTGTACTAGACACCCCAATAGTCAGTTTTAGGCCGGGAGCCTATTCGACTCTCAATCCATTTACCTATGGCGGCCATCTTTAAAGATGGAACAGTGATATTTTCTAACAAAATTGCCTAAAAATGTGTAAAACTTGCAATTTTCGGCCTCAAAATCCACGGAATAATAACTTGACTGTCATATTTGACTTCCCAATGGTCGATTTAATTGGAAAAAGTGGTGCCACATGCAAAACTTCTGTCAAAATGTGGAAGTCTTATTACACTATAGACGCCATCTTAAAAGATGGACGCCAAAAGTAAATGGCTTAAGAGTCGAAAGGGGTCCCGGTCTAAAACTGACTATTGGGGTGTTTAGTACACGCATAAAAAAATGTGCTCTCTATGCATGTTCTTTCAGTCAACTCGGCTGTCGTAGAAACCAGTGAAATTTCGTAACAAAATTGGCTTAAAATTTGTAAAATTTGCAATTTACTGCCTCGAAATTCACAAAATTTTCATTCTGATGCAATATTTGAGTTCCTCATGGTCAATTTAATGGAAAAAGTGGTTGCACATGCCAAGATTCCTTCGAAATGTGGAAGTCATATTACACTTTGGCGCCATCTTTAAAGATGGCCGCTATAGCTAAATTAATGGCGAGACGAATAGGGTCCCGGTCTAAAACTGACTATTGGGGTGTCAAGTATACGCATAATTTTTTTTGATCTCTATGTATGCTATTACAGTCAACTCGGCTGTCGTAGAAAACAGTGAAATTTAGTATCAAAATTGGCTTTTAAGTTGTAAAATTTGCAATTTACTGCCTCGAAATTCACAAAATTCTAATTCTGATGCCATATTCGAGTTCCCCATGGTCAATTTAATGGAAAAAGTGGTTCCACATGCCAAGATTCCTTCGAAATAAGGTAGTCTTATTTCACTTTGGCGCCATCTTTAAAGATGGCCGCCATAGCTTAATTAGAGGCGAGACGAATGGGGTCCCGGTCTAAAAATGACTATTTGGGGTTGAAGTACACGCATAAAAAAATTTGGACCTCTATAAAAAGTGCACAATTTATTCACATCCACGCCAGACTACACTGCCTGTGCACACTTTGTGTCGGGGCTGTTTTATTTTTTTATGTTGATGTCAGGGTCCACTAGATACCTAACAGCTGCTAGCCAGGGTCCACTAGATACTTATGCTAAGCAGGGTCCACTAGATACCTAACAGCTGCTGTAAGGTGGGTCTTTGCTTGTACTTCCACAATGTATAAGCGCCATCTTAGTTCCCTAAGTCAAGGCCTACTTGATAATGTGTCTACTGAGAGCGCGAACACATTATCCAACGGACCTTACAGAGATTTTGTAAACAAATAGCAGACTGCAGCTGGACGTCAATTTCAGAAGTCGGTTGTACATTTGAATGCAATAAATACACAAATAGTCTACCACTTATATAATCTTTGATTCTTATATTTGCAGGTCAATTATGGTGTAAATAATTTTCATATCGTTGTTTTATTACTACTTTGCTTGAGTGGTGAGGAACTTAGGGAAGAAGAATCAGTAGGCCTACGTACGTGTATCTTGTTGAGGTTTTTATTCCAGACGAACTACAGCAACTACAGCAAGATGTTTACATCATCAGCCACCAGGGGCAGCACAAGGCAGAGATGTTATTTTGTTTTTGCTACTATCAACTTAACAATTTAAAAGTACAACACCTCTCCTCAAAAATACAAATAACATGTCAAAGCATGAGAAACTTAAAACTGCGACAGACTTACGAATACGACTTAAGGCTATTCCACCGCGTTTTTCTATTTTCCAAAATATGCTACTACGTCAAAATTATAGTGAATGGCTTTGAAACATGGCTATTTTAGAAAATCAAAAATATTTTTTTCAAATTTTTCTGATCCGGTACACGGCCAATATAGCCACCTCAAAATAATTTCCAACTTCAATTCGCCAAGGCACACCATTCAACGTAGGGTGTTGTGTTTTTGTGACATTAATTTGAACTGTTTTTCTATGACTGATGAGAGAAAACAGATTTATTTTAAAATTCGCAGGAAAGGCATTTTAAATAAATCTGTATTTAAACTAAATACTCGTGAGGCCCCTGAAA
>JAMZAV010005204.1:0-43719 GCA_024449915.1 Sweltsa coloradensis
TCATAAGCCTCAATGTTCTAGGAGTAACGAATCAAAGTTTCTAATCTGCACAGACTCTTTGAGTTCCCTGGAAGCATGTCTGAAATTTATCCAAGCCATCCATAATTCACAGAGTCAGATTAGACTTACAAATCTTTCCTATAAACAAAAGTCTGTAGTATTTTGTTGGGTCCCTGGTCATTGCGGGATCTTAGGTAACGAAGTAGCAGACAAATGTGCAAAATTAGCATGCGAAAAGGACAGCATAGACTCTCAGCTAATAATTCCTTCAGATTTAAAAGCATTTTGTAAACAAAAGCTTAAAGATCACTGGCAATATTCCTGGAACAAGATTGAAAACAATAAATTGCGTCAAGTCAAGAATAACACGGCAGCCTGGATCTCGCCTGGATCACGCCGTGTTACAGATGTTTTGTAATGACAGTAGAATCCATAGATATTTTAATATCTGCAAATATATAGTATCGTCGCGATGAACCTAACTATACTTTTAAAATTCTCCATGTGCTAGTGTCGTCATACGATTTGAATAATTCCAATGCACTTGACGTGTAACATCGATATGACCTCGCCGCCCCGCACCTTTTGACTGCCATCTACATAGACAACAGTACACACAGCGCAGCGGCAGTCTCGCAGTTGGCCAGTTGTTCTTGTCCCAGGCGGACGTGTTTTGTCCGCGCTCTTCGCTCTGGTCTCATTGGGTTATCACAGTACATGGAGTTAGCTTCTGTTGCTGCTGTATGTGTTGTTTGTTCAAGTGTGTGTCCTCGTTATCATTCATCATTCTGTTTAATGTTTGCACGTCAAGCAATATCCAATCAATTCAAGGGGTTCTATTCTGTCCAGACTGGAAAGTTTAGTTCTCTCTTTTTTATATGTCCTTTTGCGTGTCTGTGGTCGGTTCTCTCTCTTTCTTTCAGAGGAAGGTACTGGAAGTGGGACCTAACTTAGTAAATCTCGAGGTTGTAATTCGGCTACGGTACAATTCCCACCTTATTATCTACAACAGCAAATCTGGGCGGATATCTTAGCCCAACGTCGTCTCCACCTGCATTGGTATCTTTAGATGTGCTTGCGGTGGGGGTGTCTGGTAGAGCCTCATGCGTAGCCGATTCCGGTACCACTGTCGGTGCTGGTGTCAGGGCTGCTGCTGGTCTTGCCATAATTAATTCTGGATAAGAAACAAACACATTATGCTTATTATAATGAACCGATACCCATTCCATCCATCCAACAAGGTCTTAAAGCCAGGTTCCCACTTATCGTAAGAAATTGGTTTAGATAGGTATAACTTATAATAAAAAATCCATGATTCTGATAGGTTAGGGTTACTCTTTATCATTGGTCGGTCATTGATTGATGATGGATTGATGTCTCTCAAATTCCAACTCGCAACCTTCTCGTGGTTTGGCCCGTGATAAAGGGAGTTTATCTCCCTGAAACTAATGTGCGAGCTCTGGGTCGTCGTCGGGGAACTTTCCCCTTCCCTTTGACTACCTTTCCGACGGCGACGACAATGACAACACGGACGGATGACAAAGACGGAGACGACCACGACGTGGGGGAACCTCTGCCCTCCCCATATGCTTGTGGCTGGTTCTGACCAGCACAGGCCTGTCCACCCCTTGTCCCCCCGCGTCATCTCTTACGTCCCTCCCTTCGTCTCGATTAGCCTAGTTGCACAAATATGAGACGTTAAGCAATATCCAATCAAACTCATTGGTCCAGCGTAAGAATTTTATTGTTGTTATAAGCGCTGATAACATGATGGCTAAAACAAAAACTATAACAACACGTTAGTCCTATCCCCTTAAATACCAATGCCAATTTCTTATGACGAGTAGGAATTGGGCCTAAATACACAACAAAATTTTAATTACGATCCCATCTTTTTAAAACTAATAGTGCCGTGCAATAGACGTAGCTTTTTAAAAGTCATTTTGAATTTAGTAGGCCTTGGCCTATATTTTGTTCTAAAATTAAAATTAATTAAATATTGACTTCATTGGCTCAAAATTGAACACATGTTGCTTACTAACCTGTTATAGCAGCCAAGTGTTTTTCTAGCATCATCTTCACTTGGGCAGCACAGTCGCATCTTGTCGAAACATTTATTTCCGCTTCTTTTGTAGGGAGAGCAGGGTTTGTTACTCCAGTGGTTGCAGCACTGTGTGCCACTGTTGTGCCACTGTTGATTGATGTTGCTTCATCAATCATGGCAACTTGGCAATCTTGGTTTTCACTGACCTGCAACACAAATTCACAAAACGTTTTTATACATACGATATAAAGGCCCATACCCTAGCTTAGGTGACCATTATCCGGGATGTTCCCATTTTTTAACTCCAGGTGTCCTGAAGACATGTTTTTAACCACTCAAATATTCCGGAACGTAGGATACGCCTTCAAAGTCCCGTTATTCATTGGTGAAGAAAATTAAGAGCACATTTTACATGACTTGTCTTGACGGATCCCCTATGCCATTATTTATGTACCGGTAGGCCTATACATATCCAATTTAATTAGACCTACCCTAAAATTATTTACAACCACACATTGTGGCAGGCACAGTTTATATTACGAAGGCCTATCAGAACTGATGATAAGATGAGAATATAGGGAAGACTCACAACTTTTTAATACTATTCTTGTATTCAGGCCGGTTTCTGATAACATAGCCTTGGCGTTGTCAAATTGCCAAAAAAAGAAACGTTGATGGCATTGTAGGTATTGAAAAAAAGCCTACACAACCTTCAATGTTTTTATTTTACATTCAGTAGGTCGGACCCGGCAAGACCGTAAGAATGAATATACATAGGGGTCTACACTTCTTTTTTTTAATGTTAAAACGTATTCCGACGTAGAAAATGCTAACAATAAAGCGATTTTTTCCAAAGTTATTACAGATCACACATAGTCTAATAACAAGTAATAAGTTTCATTAGTCTGTAGACAAGTACAAGATACAAATATAGGCATTGTCAAGTTGGTATACAATAAACTAGAGATAGGCTAATCCTAGGTAGAAAATTGAATTAGTTATATATGGTTACATAATTGATAAATAATACTATGTACAATAGAAAAGTCTCCTACAATTAAACCGTTAAATGACCATACCGTGGGGAAGAGCAGGTTTGTTACTCCAGTTGAAGCACTGTGTGCCACTGTTGTGCCACTGTTGATTGATGTTGCTGTCATCAATCATGGCAAATTGGCAATCTTGGTTTTCACTGACCTGCAACACAAATTCACCAAACGTTTACATATATATGATATAAAGGCCCATACCCTAGCTAAGTGACCATTATCCGAGATGTTCCCATTTTTAACTCCGGGTGGTCCTGAAACATGTTTTCACATCACATCACAATTTCAAGGGCTTCTACAGCGTCGTTATTCAAAATACTTGTTAACAAGTTTGTAATTTTTGTCTGAAAATCAGCTTGATTTTTGGCATCAGCCTCGAGGAGCTTGTGTGCACGTTCTTCGGCATTCTCTGCTTTTTTGTTGGCGCGCTTCTGCTCGTCCAACATTGCCTGCATTATTCCTGTATCATCTTCGTTCGCCGCTCGTTTCTGGGGGCGGCGGCGAGCCAGGGGCAGTACTGTTGCAGGCGACGGCAAATCTGACGAGGTGTCATATGAAACCGATGTAAACAGTAATGTTTGTGTGACGTCGATTGTTATGTGCTGAGCTTAGAGTTGCGGTAACAAAAGTTAAAACATGTTGTTTATCCAAGAACGCTGAGTTGTAAAACAATGAGCTGAATAACTAGGGCGTAAGTACGACATGAACACTACTGGAATTGTAATGAAAGAGTGGGGGGAATGACGTAAGGACAAGTATTTAGGGACGGGTCAGTGAGAGACCAGGGGAGATTGGAGACAGACTGGGATTGACAAGAAAGAAGAAGGTGCGCAGAGCTGAAAACGAAGAACTACCTGGGCTCCCGCCTCGGCGGGAGTCCAGATTTGGGACCCACACCTTGGCATCCGAAGGAAAGAGACACAGAAGGACATTAAAGGACCGACAGTGTTGCCACTAACAAGCTTGTCAGGAAACCTGGTAAAGCAGGCACATAAGTGATTGCTAGTCAGTTATTCGTTATTCATTAACTTGGAGTCCAGGGTTCGAGACCACGCTAGTCAGACGCACAGTCTTATTCAGACTTAAGTATTCTATGTGTAACAAACAAGGCAATCTCTTCATGTTTGAAACACATCTTTTAACTATGTAAAACAATGTTCATCTTCCAACCCGAATTCCTCAAACACAGTTTGTGTCTTGGTCAGCAATCTCTGAGTCAGGGAAGGGTAGAACCTTGCTACGCCCCATGCACTAGTTCTGGTGCTAAGCCCTTTGTGGAGAACCCTGACTTAGCAGATTGTCTACAGTATCATTTACTTTGCACTATCCCCAGTTAGTTGCATCCAGTGGATTTCCTAACTATTCCTGCACCTGGAGAACCACTCTCTGTGAGTGCAAGTGACTTGCATCGCTGGTTGGTGGAAGAAGTGCCCGATCAAATGAGGTGGTCACTTTCTGGCGAGCATCGATTTTGTGAAGGTTAAAATAACGAAGCTCATCTAAAGTCGTGCATTTTTTCCCAGCATTAAGGCACGTTTCTCGCTTGTCATTAAACTAGTATATGGGACGTAAAATGCGGAGTGTTATAGTACGTCCTTAACATCAGTGTAAAAACCATGAATAACGCAAAAATTGCACTGACACAGTATCGTCGCGATGGTCCTCGCTGCACACATTGAAAAGTGTCTCACAAGCAATAAATTATGCCTCGAAGCTAATGTGCTACTTGTCATCCATGCGTTTTTGAAAAAATCAATGCACTTAACGGGCAGCATCGATATGACCTCGCCGCCCCGCACCTTTTGACTGCCACGTTCACCTACAGAGCGCAGCCTCGCCTCGCATTCGGACTGTTGTTCTTGTCTCAGGTGGACGTGTTTTGTCTCCACTCTTCGCTCTGTTTCTTGTTGGGCCTCCAGTCGTCGTCGGGGAACCCTTCCCTTTGACTACCTCCCCGACGGCGACGACAAAGACAACACAGACGGAGACGACCACGACGTGGGGGGAACCCCTTCCCGCCCCATACGCTTGTGGCTGGTTCTGACCAGCACAGGCCTGTCCACCCCTTGTCCCCCCGCGTCATCCCTTACGTCCCTCCCTTCGTCTCGATTAGCCAAGTTGCATAAATATGAGACGTAAAGCAATATCCATTCCATTCCACTGTTCAAGGAGTTATCTTCCGTCACTGCTGAATGTATTGTTGAGCGAGTCTTGCTGTTACGTCATCGCAACGTTCTGTTGAACATTCAGGTAATAGTCCTGTTCTGTCTAGACTGGAAGGTTTTGCCCACTCAACAGCAAGATAGCCAACATTTACCAGTTACATGGAACCCCGCAAGTTCAGGGATCCATGTACAGTCTCATTGGCTGACTGTGAAACGTACAGACCAACAACCAACCCCCCAGTTAATACCTACAAATGATCCACAAGTTATACTACTGTCAAGAGTGCCAAGATCCATGACGAAAAACGTAAAGACGGACTTTTAGTGACTTTCTTTTTTCTTTGCAACAGCAAGCTTTGCAATGACTTTTTTGAATTGTGATTTCTTTTGTGGATTTGTTGACTTTGTTTTAGATTTTGTTTTTCATATTTAAAGTTGTATTGGCCCTGAAGATGATGAGTGAAATCTTATCGAAAGGTCGGCCCAACGCCTTACTCCAGGAATGCAGGAGGCCTACCATATGTAAAATTAATAATAAATAAAATTACGGCCTGGGTCCCGAGATCTGGGCCCTAGGTTGTGTATACTTACTGGTTTTGTTGTGTTCTTTTGCGAAGTTTGAGTGGTGAGCCAAATCGCTTGTTGTTATATTTCTTAGTTGCCTCTTCTGTCGAGGAGCGGAATTGTCCTTTTCGTCTCCTGAGGCCAGGTCTGTGGTATTTCCGCATTTTGTTTGTCGTGTAAAAAATTCTTGCCATTCACTCGAGTCTGATTTGCGGTCACCTAGCCAAACATTACTATTCGTCCATGATCGTTGCGTACTTATTGCTTTATGAGTTACAAATTACAATAGTGCCGACAGTTGACTGTCCGTCTGTCTGTCTGTGTGAATATTTACATAGTCCGGAAATCATTCTTTTATCGGTAGAATAACTTAAAAAGCCACGTTGTTTTCCTAACCACGTCACCCATTGCTGGTCTGCTAATAGTGATTGTCAAAAAAATTATGTGTGTAACAAGTAGATATGAGCCATGAATCTCGGTTCTCTCTCTCATTTATCACATAGAGCACATAATTTCATCACACCAACTGGAAAGACACCGCAAACAAACTTGCGCACAGCAGTCTAGACTAGGAACGCTTTGCTGTCGCCTATGTAATCAACTGATAATGCATTGAAGGCGTTTTTATACTTTTTTACAGGAAACCTTTCCATGAGTATCTTAGAGTGAAGCAATGCCTGAAGGGCTGTATTGGCATAGCACGACACGCCGTCGGCATTTTGGAAACCTTTGATAGTAATATATTGATCCGAGTATTGACCGTCTTTAAATGCAGCACAGTTATTGAATTTTGACTTGTTTGTTTTATGATCTTCGAGTACTTTATTGTGTCGTACGCATTCCTTATTTAATTTATGATATTCATGCACAATTGCTTTGTCTTTTGTCATCTGAGCCGTCAATATTTGTAGCTGTTGCTGTGATGCGTCGATTTCAAGTAACCTGCGGGTACAGTTTCGCTTTCTTGCATTAGTGATTGCCATTAATTCCCAGTCCACCAGTGAATCACATCTCCATTACCTGATCATAATTACATCCGAATAAGTCCATGCATATTTTCACTAACAGCTCGGGTACAAGAACTGTAATTAAATTTAAAAAGTTACTAAATTACTAGTTACTAAGTTAGTTCGTACTGTGTAGTTGAGTCCCCACATTTTGTGATAAGTATAGCAAGATAACTTCTATTTTCATATGATTCCAATTTCATTGTTAGATGAGACATAAACGTTAACGGTTTGTATAATAATATGTCTTGGCTTTCATGTACGGCACCGTATTATGTGTTTCGATTTCCAGTAAATAATCCTCATTCATGTTAAACATTTCAGTCATAATTTCTGATAGAGTTAGTCTAAATTTATACACACCTCCTTAAATGAATTACGTGATATTACTTTGCAGACATGAGTTGAATTTTCATTTGCAATTATTTGACGCCGTGCTTGCAAGAGCATTATCTTTTTCTAGTATTGTACATATCACTATTAGGCTCATGGATTTGAACATTGCCCTGAGGTCCCATTTTTCTCACAGATTTAAACTTCCTGGGCCATCAAATTCCAACTCGCAACCTTCTCGTGGTTTGGCCCGTGATCAGGGAGTTTTTTCTCCCTAAAACTAATGGCGAGCTCTGGGTCGTCGTCGGGGCTTTCCCCTTCCCTTTGACTACCTCCCCGACGGCGACGACAATAACAACACGGACGGATGATGACACAGACTGAGACGACCACGACGTGGGGGAACCGTGCCCTCCCCATTCGCTTGTGGCTGGTTCTGACCAGCACAAGCCTGTCCACCCCTTGTCCCCCCACGTCATCCCTAACGTCCCTCCCTTCGACTCGATTAGCCAAATTGCATAAATATGAGACGTTAAGCAATATCCAATTTAACCTTCCTCTTAAAAAATCGTTTTGTATCTCTTCTCAACATTGTGTAGAAGTACGGTTTGTTGAAATATATCTTAAATTTCTGCGGCGTCCCCGCCACGAGGCGGAGGAAGTGGCGCCTAATTACGGCGACTTTACTTTTTATTTAAAATAAAGACATTGCAAGGTTATACATTAGTTACCCAACAGGCTGGCCGCACCGTAGTGCATCCGGTCAAACAATTTACCGGAACCAGTCCTGTCGGGGGTGGACGTTGGCGTCCCAGTAGGCTGCTCTGTGAATATTATTTAGTACTAGGCGAGATGGCTTGTCTGCCGGGTTTCGGTCCGTCAGAACCCACAAAGTGTCCCATGTGCAGTCGGGATGTTGACGAAAAATCGCCCAGAGAAAACGTCTATGGGCGGGCGTTGCGAAAGGTTCGTCCTTTTCCTTTCGGGAGGCTCCAGACCACGCTGTTGTTATCACTTATGATGGTCACATGGATGGGTCCCTCGGCTTCATCGCAAGCCCATTTTATGCCCTATAGGGCTTCCCCCATTTCTGCTTGATTATTTTCTAGGCCCTCAAGGAGATAAGTCGCATTAGCCTCTCTCGTGTCAGGGTTGATTTCGGATAATATCTGAAATCAACAAAGCTGTATAATAGAATTAAAAAAATAGCACATCACTCTAAAAGAGAACACGAGCACTAATAACCTTAGTGTTGTGTGCCCTTAAACCCTAATAACTAACTAACTTAAATCTATCAGGAAGGTAGATTAAAGTATTCAAGTATGGGTAAAAAATACATTTCAATTCAGAATACGTAATACTATTTTTTTATTGTGATCTGCACACGAGTCATTTATATGTTACAAACGATTTCCAAATTATTTCGTTGGGATGAGCTTAATTAATTAAAATACTCGAATGGATCCTTCTGCCATTGTAGAAATTAAAATATTATTTCAGATGGTTCTTTGTGACACCTAATTTGGTTTATTTATTTATAATTTTTATTGCTAAATCATGATGAGAAGTCCATACACAAATCTTTACTTTACTTTAACTTAAATGCACTTAACGTGCTGCATCGATATGACCTCGCCGCCCGCACCTTTTCACTACCACCTGCACTCTCACAACGCTGGTACAGCCAGCCTCGGCCTACTGCCTAGCAGTCGGTATGTTCTTGTTTGTCTCACGCGGACGTGTTTTTGTCTCCGCTCTTTGGTCTGGTCTTGTTGTGTCCTCGACAATACAAGGAGTCACTTCATTGTCACACATAATTCATTGACACAAAGCATTGATCATACCCTCAATGTCATTTGGATCATTTTTGAAATATTTGATTTGATCAATTTTACCCTGCCTAAAACTCTACTAATCTACTAACATATCAATGCACCAAATTATAATCAATAACAACAAACATTATATTATGTGCACGATGACCCTTAATGCACATTAATAAAATAATTCAACCAATTAATTACACACCATGAAGCCATTTAAAACCTCCATTGCACTTCACGTGTAGCGTCGATATGACCTCGCCGCTCCGCACCTTTTAACACCACCTGCAGCTACATGCACCAGCAGAGAGTCTGTTGTTCTTGTCGCAGGCGGACGTGTTTTTGTGCAGGCTCTTTGTTCTCTTCTTACGGTGGGCCATCAAATTCCACCTCGCAACCTTCTCGTGGTTTGGCCCGTGATTAAGGGAGTTGTACTCTCTGAAACTAATGGCGAGCTCTGGCTCGTCGTTGGGGAACTATCCCCTTCCCTTTGACTATCTCCCCGGCGGCGAGACAATGACAGCACGGACGGATGATGACACAGACGGAGAACGACCACGACGTGGGGGAACCTTTGCCCTCCCCATATGCTTGTGGCTGGTTCTGGACCAGCACAGGCCTGTCCACTACCCTTGTCCCCCCGCGTCATCCCTTACGCCCCTCCCTTCGTCTCGATTAGCCTATTTGCACAATATGAGACGTTAACAATATCCATTAAAAATTCAGGAGGTGGTCTGTTCTGTCCAGACTGGAAGGTTTAGTTGCAATTATAGTTGCAAGTTGCATAAATAAGAGACGTTAAGCAATGTCCAATCAAAAATCTTTGTTCTGCCCTGCTTGTCAGGGAAGTGGTCGTCATCTCAGTGTTTCTCCTCTGTTCCGTCCGTCCAGCCTGAGGAGTTGGTTTTCGGAAAGTGTTTTTTTGTTGTAGTGTTGAAAATAATGTAGTTATCACCTTTATTTTTGTATATAGTATGTAGGATAACTATTCTTCAAAATGACTAGAAATGATAAGTTACGGTAAAACCTCCTAGTACCAACCCCCCCCCTAAAAAAAAAAAAATGTGTTGGACAAGTAGACTTGCCTTCCGGGCTTCTTGAAACACACCATTTCAATTAATATTTTATAACTTTTTAATGTTCATTTATTTTATTTTGTTTTTGTTGTTAGTTAGTTATTAGGGTTTTAGGGCACTAAACAGTAAAGTTATCAGTGCCCATCAAATTTTCTGATTGCTAAATAAATATACTTTACGTAAGAAATTAATAACATTATCGCTTGTAGTGGAGTTGTCTGATAAAATATCTTTGAGGGAAGGTCTTCAATTTAAAATCTTTTCTACCACTACGTATATTTTGTACAGGTTTCTAAAACGTGTTTCATAGTTAAAACTTTGCCACACTTATCACAAATGGGAAAATCTTCACCTCTTAGAAGATATCCGTGAGTGAGGTATGTGTGCCCGATTCTTAAACGAGCCAGAACCACTTCTTCTCGGCGAGAGGAGCGACGTGAAGAGATCCAGGCTGCTGTGCTATTCTTGATTTGGCGCAATTAATTGATTAACGTCTCATATTTATGCAACTTGGCTAATCGAGACGGAGGGAGGGACGTAAGGGATGACGTGGGGGGACAAGGGGTGGACAGGCCTGTGCTGGTCAGAACCAGCCACAAGCATATGGGGAGGGCAGGGGTTCCCCCACGTCGTGGTCGTCTCCGTCTGTGTCATCATCCGTCCTGTTGTCATTGTCGTCGCCGTCGGGGAGGTAGTCAAAGGGAAGGGGAAAGTCCCCCGACGACGACCCAGAGCCCGCCATTAGTTTCAGGGAGAAAAAATCCCCTAATCACGGGTCAAACCACGAGAAGGTTGCCAGTTGGAATTTGATACTACAGCCAAAACACATTGCATGGTTATATTATATTTTTTCTGGTTATTAAATCAATTGGTAGACATTTTTAACCCATTGCCATAACGAGTTGTTTTGACAGAGTTTTGGCACTGGAAAACCATTTTATTTTTATTTTGTAAACAAAATGTTTGACAGGTTTGAGGTAACATATGACTTGAAACATTATAGGAAATAATAAATTTCTTTGTTTATTTTTATTTTTGGGGCTTATGTGAGTGAAAGTGAGAGAGATAGAAGATTGTGTCATGCATTTCGTCTCTGAAATAAAATAAATCCAATGCCCTGGTGATTTTTTACAATATATTCCTAGTTATAACGAAAATTACTTTTCAATGTGTTTGTTTATTTAGGCCTACTAGGCCTACTATTGAGGACAATTGTTCTAAGTGGCCGCGATTACAACACACCTACCTAGCAGCTGACTTTTGTGTGATAGTCTTTGAAACTTTGAGGCATGTGAAGTGGTACCAGACAGATGTTACACTGCATGCGTGTATTGCTCCCTTTCTTGTGGGATCTGCATATCTTGCAGGGTTTTGTTGGATTTTCTTTTCACGGTGTGGGGGGAATATACTCTGCGAAATGACCTTAGCCTGCAGTTGTAGCGGATTATCTACTATTGGTGGTCGTCCAGGGATCACTCGTTCAGGAAGAACCAAGGTAAGAAGCATATTCTCGGCTACATTTATTCTGAAGTCGCTGAAGTGGTACTTCTTTACTTGATTGTTCTTTTTGTACAGTGCATGTGAATTGAACAAACACATATCAAGCTAGTAGAAGAATATCTTTCTGTAACCTTTTATGTACCTTTGCATAACTGGGAAGGACGCCAGAACTTGATCTTGCCTATCAACTGCCAACACTCCTTTGTTGTAGTCAATGACACTTTGAGGCTTTTCCACTTCTTCCCCTCTTCTTCTCGTCACTTGGCTTTTTGAATGTCTGTATGCATTGTAGAGAGCATGGTGACATCTTTACGATCTTCCCATTTTACAGACAATATCTCATTTGCACTTCTCATAATGGCCTCGCCTTTCTGTCGGAGTTTTGTTGTCTTGAGCTCGGCTGGCAGATTTTTCTGATTTATCCTCACTGTGCCTAACGCTAGAGTATACTCCTTGATGCGTTCTTGGTAGAGTTCGGGAGATCCGGAGATGAATACCAGTTATCGAGGTGCATTACTTATCCTTTGTTTAGACGAGGAGCACTCAGATTCATAACAATTGCTTTGCTAGCCAACAAATTCTCAGGCTGTTGTCTCTCTTATGTCCTGTATAAATTTTGAAAGCTTTGCATTAACCCAAGTTCGACTCATAAAGCTTTTTAAATTGTATGCCAAATCTAGCCCTCTTCGATGGATTGTACTGTACATACCGAGGCGCCGTGAAACTTCGTAAGGCTTCCGTCTGTGGCAATGAACACATCAAGGAAAACCTGATCAAGGTGTTGAATTATTGGCCTAATTTTTTAGACAGTCATTCGGGTCAGCTCTGTCATTGTCGACGAAATGGAGAAATCTCCTTATGGATCTAAATCGCTGCAAAGACATGGTCTTCTAGAAAAACGGTGTTTCGATGCAAGATTTGTTCGAACAATATGGACTTTTTTCTTACCTGACTCATAAGAATTATGTTAATTATGAACTGATTTTGTCCTGAACGTCCTCGTGCTGAACTATGTTGTCCTGAACGTCTTCGTGCTGAAACTATAATGTCCTGGACGTCCTCGTGCTGAACTATGTTGTCCGGAACATCCTTGTGCTGAACTATAATGTCCTGAACGTCCTCGTGCTGAACTATGTTGTCGTGTTTATTGTCTAAATTCCAAGTTGAATGATTTAATGGGACGTTTTACAAATTGTAACTCATGTTTAAGTTTCCCATTCTATTTTATGTGTACTTTTCCCGCACTAGCCTAGCCCCATAGTCCTCTTGACTGGATGCAGACAAATTGGTGTGTTTAGGATTATCATGTACATTTACATACATCTAAAAGAACGACCACTTATCACGGAAGTACTATTGGTATAAGCTTGAGCAGGGCCTCGGGTGTGCTAAAGTCCTGTTCTGGGTGTTAAAAAAAGTACTTTAGTTGGATTCCGTCAGCGACTATGTCAGCATCTTCATCAGCATCCATTTTCGAATTTAAAATTTTCACATCATGCTTTGCTTTGGACCATTCAGTGTCCAGTTTTGTCTTGTGTTGCAAGAGGCTTTCTTCGTTTTCCCCATTTGGAATATCTGAAAGGAAATTAATTTACCCCCATTTGGTTTCTTAATGTTTGAATTCAGACCTGGCTCCCCAGGGCTGGCTTTGGACCTTTTTCCTGAAATAATAATTTTGTAGTAAGATATTTGTATATTACATGATATTTTCATATAGGTAAACAGCAGTGAACAGCAATCATGAAAACACGCGAACGGCACACGGCAGTATATTGACATGTGTGGTAACAAACGGCAACCGATTAGTTATAAAAGTGAATTTTTGTGTTTGCTGGGTCCATAGAACTACTAGGGTCATTCTCAAACATAATGACCATATTGAAAAAAATGCTTGTAAGATAAAAAAGTGACATGAAATTATATGATACTATTAAAAATAAATAATTCAATATCTTTTAAGTTCCTTCCTTAAAGCATTTATCTTAAAAAAAAAAAATGTATATTTTACAAGCATTTTCATCAATCAAAGCGTAGGATAATGTCAGTACCGTTACCGGACATAAAAGCAACAATTTATGTAAGAAGTTATTTATTTTATCTTAATGTTTGTGTGCAATAACTTTTATTACATTATCATTTATACCTAAAGGACATAAACAATATTTATTTTTATTTTTAAGAAATATAGTAATACTATAATGTCATGAATGTGTCAAATATTTCAAAACCTGACATTTTACATTCCAATAATGAACAAATGGTTAATCAAATTTAATCAAGATCAATGTTGGCAAGTTCGTGTTACCCATATTATTAACATTACTACATTAGGAAGTTGTTTTACAATGTAGACTAAGGCTAAATTTAATAATTAGCTCGGGTAACAGTCCTGACAAAAAGTAACGGTTCTGACTGAAAGTTACTTTCCAGATAGTAATAATTCTTTGAAACAAAATGTTGCTTGTGAGGTTGTCAATGAGCCAACCTAAAGATAATATCTATTGCTAGTTTGTGATTGGTAAAGGAATACTAACATAATATGGTCAGGTATAGGGGCGACGGCCAAACTATGGGAGTGCCTACGTCATGAATGTTATTTTGTGCCGCGTAGTGACATCGGGACTATTTACGCAGATACATGCGCGCAAATAAAAATGGCGCACAGACGAAAATTACTTCTCCTGCTGGTCGTAACGCTGCCTTCTTGACACCAAAAAGTTCCACTATCAAAACATTCAACAAGCTGTGGTGCCCGCCAAGCGCGGGGATTTGAAAATGTGACAGGAGGACTGATAACTGGACGTTTGACCCTGCCTATGCAATAAATCATATTATTTGCTACTTAATTAAAAGCCAACTTTGTGAATTGTGTTTTTAGATTTTATGATCTCATTGTTTGTATAATTAATCGGACCTTGCAAAGGAGAGCAATAGAATAAATAAATACAAATAAATTCGTATTGACCTACGCCCGGTTATTTCTCTATGCTTAGGCCTACTCAGTCACATAACTTTCTACCTTCTATTACGAACCCTAGCCCAGATGGGCAGGTTTAATTACTGATAACTGCTAGTATAATCGATTAGTAGGCGTTAACGCAATAGGCCTACCATCACAATATTCTGTGCACAAGTTTCTTCTATATCCACATTAAATGCAATTTTTTAAGCTATAGGACCAAGCCCAGCATTAACTCTTTTTTTATCCAATTGAATAATCCACAATAATGCAATAGTGGTATACTCACCCCCCTTTGTTCTAATACATAGGCCGTCCAAAACAATGTTAGGTTATAGGGATAAATAGGCCTAGGCACATTAAACATAAGACCAGGCATAGCTACTTAGCCTTGCCTAAAGTAGGCTAGAATAGAATGTTGCTTTATTTCCATGTGAATCCATGTGTCAATGAACCACCTAGAGGTTGTGCCTTGTCTAGTTCCAACAGTTTCAAAAAGTAGGCTAGACTATTCTCTTGTATGTTAATGCCTAAGCAAGACAAGCCTTGGTTGCATGGAGCAGTCTTTGAAAGACCTCGTAGGCCTACTGTGCAGGGCTTGCTCAGCCCATGCAAACATACCTAGGCCAGTGGCCTTAGGCCACTGGCCTATCATAGGAGATTTTGCCTTGCAAAATGCACTCCTACAGATCAAAATGTATGTTAGGTCCAGTTTATTTGTCAGTGTGTAGGTAGGCCTACGCTCTTACGATGAGCACAGGAGATGTGACTTACGTTAGGTATGGTATCATTCGAAGCGCACCATCAATAAAATGAAGTGTGTTCCAATGTTGATGGTTCATTTATTCAGAGTTAAATAAATGTAGGCCCATCAGTTGTGGAAAAATGAGCCCAAATTTTACAAGAAAAGTCTTAAGTTGGATTCGGAACAAAACATTCCCGTCACATAAAGTGTGTACGGTGGGTGCGTTGACGTTGAGCACAGGAGATGTGACTTACGTTAGGGTACGGTATCATTCGAAGTCCACCATCAATAAATGTAGTGTGTCCCCAAAGTTGATGGTTCATTTATTCAGAGTTAAATAAATGTAGGCCTATCAGTTGTGGAAAATGAGCCCAAATTTTACAAGAAAAGTCTTAAGCTGGATTCGGAACAAAACATTCCCGTCACATAAAGTGTGTATGGTGGGTGCGTTTACGTTGAGCACAGGAGATGTGACTTACGTTAGGGTACGGTATCATTCGAAGTCCACCACAATAAAATGTAGTGTGTCCCAATGTTGATGGTTCATTTATTCAGAGTTAAATAAAATGTAGGCCTATCAGTTGTGGAAAAATGAGCCCAAATTTTACAAGAAAAGTCTTAAGCTGGGTTCGGAACAAAACATTCCCGTCACATAAAGTGTGTACGGTGGGTGCGTTGACGTTGAGCACAGGAGATGTGACTTACGTTAGGGTATGGTATCATTCAAAGCGCACCATTAATAAAATGTAGTGTGTCCCAATGTTGATGGTTCATTTATTCAGAGTTAAATAATATGTAGGCCTATCAGTTGTGGAAAAATGAGCCCAAATTTTACAAGAAAGTCTTAAGCTGGATTCGGAACAAAACATTCCCGTCACATAAAGTGTGTACGGTGGGTGCGTTGATGTTGAGCACAGGAGATGTGACTTACGTTAGGGTACGGTATCATTCGAAGCCACCATCAATAAAATGTAGTGTGTCCCAATGTTGATGTTCATTTATTCAGAGTTAAATAAATGTAGGCCTATCAGTTGTGGAAAAATGAGCCCAAATTTTACAAGAAAAGTCTTAAGCTGGATTCGGAACAAAACATTCCCGTCACATAAAGTGTGTACGGTGGGTGCGTTGTTTTTCCGCTAGTTGTGAACTACCAGCAGAATCAAGCGTCTTGCACCGTCATGAATCCAGCTTGGGCAGCTCCCCAACATGCATAATGTTAGATGCACAATAGCAACGATCTTTGGTCGATTCCCACTCATGAACAGCCTATTCTATTGTTTCTCTCAGGTATGCTGCCGTATGTTGATCTTCTAGGAAAATCATGCCTAACACGGGAGTTTTATCTCAAACTCTGGTGTAACGTATGATACTGTAACAGCTAAGTAGGTGTCATTTGACGTCGAGGTCCATGCGTCTGTTGTTAGACATATGTCCGCCGACTCCTCCATTTCATTCTTTATGACGCCTTTATTTTCGAAGCTTGCTGGTCTATCAAAGCCTTCGCAGTCTCGTAGCAAGGTGGCGTAAAATTGGGTTCCACAAACTTGAGCAAATCCCTTAAGTGCTCCCATTCAACCATGTGAATTGGCAAGTTTATGTAGGGATATAATTTTTGCTATTAAATTGTTTATTGCGTTTTGCGTGCTGCGTCGCAAGGTCTACCATTATGTGAAGCGTACTGCGCTCCCGCCTCTGCAAACATCGTGGGTACCATGATCGAGGTATGATCGCGCCCGTTCTCCCCGCTCGCGGTCGTGGCAACGCTGTCGTCGGGTCCCAGGCTCTCGCCTCGCCAGCTCTCGCCACTGTCGGTCAACATTTCGTGACAAAAATATGCGTCTCTCTCTCTAAAAGAATCCCTAACTCGGTTTGTCACGGATTTTTAACGAGCCTCATTCGTTGGAGCGCCAATTTATAGGTTATCCCCACTTCTCACTGCAAACGTCCTGACTTTCTCGCCCAGTTCCCCGCTTTCGATTTTAATTAATTGTTTTAATTACTTAAATTACTCATTAAGCTTAATTACCGATTGCAAGAATTAAAGAGATTGACGATGGTAGAGGGGGAAGCTAATAATAAATATGTATAATGAAAAATGCACTCGTAGCTAGCTCCGGCTGGAGACTAATTTTAGGGAGTGGGGTCCTTGCTTCGACCCCAGAGATTAGACACAATGACCATGTACAGTGCGATAGCTGAGTTCCAAGGTGCAAAAGCAACTCTTGAGACACTGAGGCTTACCAAGACCCCTAGGTCCTCTGGGTTGGTGGTCAGCGGCTGGGAATAACTGCCATCCTCCCTTCATGGGCTGGCACACCTGCTTAGCCTAGGATACTACTGCTGAGTGACATGGTTGACTCAGCTGATGGCTTTGAATGATAATGAGGGATGCAAGTGGTACTGCGGGGAATGCCTGGGTTCCTCAGTAGTCGCATAGTCAGATAAACTTGGAATTCAAAATTGTATATAGTAACGGTAAACAAATTACAGGTGATAACACACAGAGATCTGTCTTTAAACTACTGGATCCATAGTGCAAATAAACCCCCCATTTCATTTATACAGTGGTTACATTCTAGGTAGGCATTGGTAATCCATCATGGCCACCTAAAGTTCTCAGAACTAGCCCGCGTCCACAGGGTTGCAAGACTAAATATATAAGTCAACACTGCCACACTCGTGAGCTCTTAAAGCCTCCACGGATATGTCGCCGAATCTGTTTGCTTCCCGGACCGTGGTAGGGACAAAATAACATGTAGCTATTTTCTCCCCCCCCCCCCCCATAAGGCCATCTTACATTGACCCAGATGACTATTTCTACTTATAATTCTTCTTCTTCTTAATTATAGCCCGAAGACTATTTGATACTTGATTTAATTGATCGGAAATAGTAACCAAATTTGCATATTTTAATCAAATACGCATAAATATGCGTATTTAATCACGAGATTTTTAAAGGGGCGTAGGCTGTAAGGGCGATCCGTTACAACGCTTAATCTAAACGAGTGCACGTGTCCTGCCGATGTGAAAAAGGATGCGTTAGGTTTCTGGGCAGTTTTTAATGTTTATTTTTTTCCTTTTTAGGCCCATTACCTTATGGCGTTTGGTTTATATCGTTCGAGTATGCAGGCACTCCCCACTAATAATATATATTTTTATATATGCTTATATTATTATTCTATTATTATTATTATATTTCGTCCTGGTTTTCACTTTATATGATTGCGATGTGGAAAGCCACATTCTCTGTGGAGGGTAGACCTACTCCCAGGAAGCTCTATCACTACAGTACGTAATGTAGGCGGCTTATGCACCGCCGTGTATAATGTGACAATTATGTAAATGTCACAAAATGCTTAATAAATTACTGCTGAAAGTTTTGTTTGAGCAAGTCTTTGCTGTTATGATCCTGGGCATGGTCTACACAAACCAAACTCTGTGTGCTAACATACAGCAATGCAGGCAAGGCAAGGCCAACTGGTGATCGATTGCATGGCCACTGGATCTATTTACAAGTATAGATTTTGAAGTGAAATGCACCATGTTATTTACACATACATATATCGTTTAGAACATGTTCGGCGTTCGGGTATGTTCTGACGCTGGCCGTGTGTTCGGCGTCCGGGTATGTTCTGACGCTGGTCGTGTGTTTGGCGTCCGGGTATGCATGTTCTGACGCTGGCCGTGCGCTCGGCGTCAGGGTATGCATGTTCTGACGCTGGTGGTGCGTTCGGCGTCCGGGTATGTTCTGACGCTGGTGGTGGGTTTGGCGTCCGGGTATGTTCTGACGCTGGTGGTATGCTTCGCGTCCGGGTATGCATGTTCTGACGCCGATGGTGCCCCACAATCGTCAGTCAACGGAAGGCCTGGAGTAGATGATGAGGGCCCCGAAAGAGGCTCAGACGGGTCATTGGTTGCAAATAGTAACCTGCAATATTATGATCGGAAATAATTTTATTTAGTTTTGACAATAATAATAAAAACAATACAAATGTAAATAACCAAAACCAAAACTCACCTTCTTCCATATGGAAATATTACTTTTTGACCCTTTCTTACACTTTCTTGCTGTTGATAGTCGTTTCTTCCTAGCACTTTTCGTCGAGTATCCATAAGGCATTGTCACTCCACGAACATTCTTGTGTCATTGATCTCGAGCAGCCGGATGTCTTTCTACCAAATCAACTCCACCCCACCCCCACCCTTCTCCCCCGATACCCCAGACCACACCACATGACCATACAACGCTCATCGACTTGTGAACTTGGTTCAAGAAAGTTTGTTTCTTTCAAGTTTCAAGTTGTAATGTTACGTGCCTACGTACGGACCAATCAACCATAAAATCGATTAATTCCGATAATCAATCAATTAATTTCATCTATAATTAATTTTGCTCTTTCATCAATTTGTCAAAGTGTATTGTCAAACCAGTCTAATTAAAGAATAAAGTCAGTCAATAAGCACCAACAACAACCTACCTATATTAATTGTCTTTTTAATTGTAATTTTATAATCATTTATGTAATTGTTAGATGAATAAAATCTGTCAGTCAGGCCAGTATAAAACATAAGAACTCGTAGCCCTAAAGCCCACGTACGACCCCCAGTCTGACAACCAGGGTGGTAATCTAAACAAACCTTCAAATTCCAACTCGACACCTTCTCGCGGTTTGGCCCGTGAATAGGGGAGTTTCACTCCCTGAAACTAATGGCGAGCTCTGTCAAGTCAACATGTACTCTACAGGACATGACAATATTGTAATATCTGCGAAAATATAGATCCTCGCGATGAATCTCACTACACTTTTAAATATCGACCGCAACCGCAACCAATTTTTATCCATCTTTTAGATCATGTGCTTGTGTCAGCATACGATTTTGAATAATTTCAATGCACTTGACGTGCAACATCGATATGACCTCGCCGCCCCGCACCTTTTGACTGCCATCTACACAGGCTACACAGTACATAGCGCAGCGTCAGTCTTGCAGTCGGTCAGTTGTTCTTGTCGGAGGCGGACGTGTTCTATCTTCGTTCTGTTCTTGATCAGTCTCCACAGTACAAGGAGTTGGCTTCTGTTACTACTGAATGTGTTTTGTTTTGTGTGTGTTACCGTTACGAGGATGTCTGTTCTGCCCAGACTGAATTTTTTTTTTTACTCCCTTTTCTGTATTGCTCGTCAGTCAAGTGCTTGTTATCTCGGTATTGCACCCCGTTTGTTTCGTCCATACAGCCCGTGGGATTTATGTTTGGTCAGTGATGTCAGATTGGTGTCAAATTGGAAGGTTAAGTTCTCTATATTCTTCCCTGCTGTTTAGGCATGCACTCGACATTGTTTTACTCCATCTGTTCTGTCCTTACAGCCTGAGGGGAATGTTCGGAAAGTGTTAGGTTCTGTTCAATGTGGGATGAGAGCCTTGAAACACAAAAGGTCGCCCTGTTTTTGTGCCGAGTTTTCTTGACACTTCCTTCGGCTTTCATTGATTACATTGTTGTTATTGTTAAATAATCCGTCCCCTCACAACTGCGCGAATTAGCAATTTGTTGAATTCGTGCTCGGACATTTCAAAGTTAGTTAATGAGATAGAGAACAATACTTTGGCTTTTTCTTGCACACATGTTTTCCAGCTTGAGGTCAGGAATGTTGATCTTTTGGCCTAAAAACTCTTATAGTTCCTGGTCAATATAACCACCTGACCCATGAATGTTTCGTTTTGTAAACTGTATGTTGTTTTTATCTCGCCTAACCACTGCCAGCAAACATGGTGGATACTGACGATCTTGTCAAATTCATTACTTGTTCTGGGTATTTTGACCCCCCCCCCCCCCCTCTCGTAAACAAACTTACATGTCAGCTTGTTAACGCGTGTCTTTATAATTGAGATGGTTGCTAGGAGGCGCATCCTGATATAGGTATCTAGTTATTGGTCATTGGTGGATTAAAGGAAAGGAATCTCAATAGATAAAGTGTTAGACATTGCTCAACAAGCTTCACAAAATCCAAAGAATTCACGCAACAAACTCAATAGAAAACAGAACGCTGCTGAGTGAAAGAGATAAACTACACAAGAAGAATGGATCCAAAAAAGTTCAAAAAGAAAGTGATGAGGATGGAAGCGGTTTTCAGTCCGATTCTTCTGATAGCGAAGTAGACATGGTGGAGGTGGACTTGAAGTCCGCTTCAGCTTCTACCCTCTAGGGTAGACGAATTTTAAATAAACCAAGACAAAAGTAATTTTAATAGAAAAGTTTTAAAAGTTTTTATATGGACGTTTTAATTCAATGGAACGTAAGAGGGTACTTCACCCGTTCTGAAGAATTAAAACTTTTAGTCTTAAAACACAGCCCAGCCAATTTTAGGTCTGCAAGAAACCCATTTTAAATGTACAGACAATCCTAGACTAAGAAATTACTCTTTTTACAGAAACGATGACACCTCAGGAGATCGAGCCAAAGGAGGAGTAGCTACTATCGTACACGATAGTGTATACTCAGAATTATTGCGCTCACAACACCTCTGCAGGCAGTCTGCTGTCAGAGTTGCTCTTCCTAGTCTAGTCACACTATGCAATCTGTACCTGGCCTCCCCAAGCTGTGATAACCAAAAAACTAGTCAATAACCTTTTAACAACAATTACCACTCCCATTCATTTTACTTGGAGATTTCAATGCTCACAATATTTTATGGGGTAACGCCTCATCTAACCCTCGGGGAGTTTTAATCGAAGAAATTTTAATGACTCTAAACCTATCCTTCTTAACAACAAGGACCCAACACATTTTAGCACTGCCAACGGTTCCTACTCAGCTATAGACCTTACTATATGCTCTCCTTCCCTCTTACTTGATATTGAGTGGGGTGTCCTGCCAGATTTAAGTGGAAGCGACCACTTCCCTATCCTGGTTAGAATCACCCCACCAGGGAGAACCAAGACAAAGGTCACCTAAGTGGGACATCAAGGGCTGACTGGCCAGCATTTGAGAAACTAGCGTGTTTAGTAAAAACAAATATGATGACATTCAAGACGAAGTAAATATATTACTAACACAATGATCATCTGCTGGCCAAATCCACAATCCCGCAAACATCCATACACCCTTACACATACTCAAAAAATAAAAATGATATCAAAAATCAAACAACATCTAAATATGTCTCAGGTGCACAAAAGAACATTATACTAAACGAAATGCAAATAAAATAATAAACTATGACGATTACAATATTATAAACCTCAAGAGAACATATTTTGAAGAAATAGTTTTTAAAAACATTGAAAGTGTAGGTGATTTATGTCAAGATCAGTATGGATGACAACAAATTGGTTATACATATGTTGGATCCGAATAATGGGTGAACTACTAAAAATGTCTAGTCTGCTTCTGGGAAGATGGAAAGGCGGAAGGTTTCGTGTTAGTCTTGCAGGAACTTGAAAATGTACTAGATGAAGAAGCTGAGAGTCAAAATATTTGTGCAGAAGCTTATACAGAAAATATTATATCTATATGCTAGCAGAAATGCTGGCGCCGATTTTCGAGTGATACTAGATTTAAATTCTTGCATAAAGTTGAATAGTTGCATCTATGATCGTGTACTCCAAATGAAGCATGAATATAATAAAACATCTCTCTAGTTTCTTTATATAATAAAAGTTATAGTAGCCATTTGAGTGCCGGATTACTGTCCAAAGGGCAGACTGTACGGCGGTAAAAGGGTATCGGTTAGTAGACAACTGACAGTGCCGGATCGGTAACAATCTGGTGGCCGGTTTTAATACAAGAATACATGCAACGCAAGGAGAAAAGCAGATAACGGAACGGTGACAAGACGGCAATCATGAAAACACGCGAAACGGCACACGGCAGTATATTGACATGTGTGGTAACAAACCGGCACCGATTAGTTATAAAAGTGAATTTTTGTGTTTGCTGGGTCCATAGAACTACTAGGGTCATTCTCAAACATAATGACCATATTGAAAAAAATGCTTGTAAGATAAAAAAGTGACATGAAATTATATGATACTATTAAAAATAAATAATTCAATATCTTTTAAGTTCCTTCCTTAAAGCATTTATCTTAAAAAAAAAAAATGTATATTTTACAAGCATTTTCATCAATCAAAGCGTAGGATAATGTCAGTACCGTTACCGGACATAAAAGCAACAATTTATGTAAGAAGTTATTTATTTTATCTTAATGTTTGTGTGCAATAACTTTTATTACATTATCATTTATACCTAAAGGACATAAACAATATTTATTTTTATTTTTAAGAAATATAGTAATACTATAATGTCATGAATGTGTCAAATATTTCAAAACCGACATTTTACATTCCAATAATGAACAAATGGTTAATCAAATTAATCAAGATCAATGTTGGCAAGTTCGTGTTACCCATATTATTAACATTACTACATTAGGAAGTTGTTTTACAATGTAGACTAAGGCTAAATTTAATAATTAGCTCGGGTAACAGTCCTGACAAAAAGTAACGGTTCTGACTGAAAGTTACTTTCCAGATAGTAATAATTCTTTGAAACAAAATGTTGCTTGTGAGGTTGTCAATGAGCCAACCTGAAAGATAATATCTATTGCTAGTTTGTGATTGGTAAAGGAATACTAACATAATATGGTCAGGTTATAGGGGCGACGGCCAAACTATGGGAGTGCCTACGTCATGAATGTTATTTTGTGCCGCGTAGTGACATCGGGACTATTTACGCAGATACATGCGCGCAAATAAAAATGGCGCACGACGAAAATTACTTCTCCTGCTGGTCGTAACGCTGCCTTCTTGACACCAAAAAGTTCCCATATCAAAACATTCAACAAGCTGTGGTGCGCCGCCAAGCGCGGGGATTTGAAAATGTGACAGGAGGACTGATAACTGGACGTTTGACCCTGCCTATGCAATAAATCATATTATTTGCTACTTAATTAAAAGCCAACTTTGTGAATTGTGTTTTTAGATTTTATGATCTCATTGTTTGTATAATTAAATCGGACCTTGCAAAGGAGAGCAATAGAATAAATAAATACAAATAAATTCGTATTGACCTAGGCCCGGTTATTTCTCTATGCCTAGGCCTACTCAGTCACATAACTTTCTAGCTTCTATTACGAACCCTAGCCCAGATGGGCAGGTTTAATTACTGATAACTGCTAGTATAATCGATTAGTAGGCGTTAACGCAATAGGCCTACCATTACAATATTCTGTGCACAAGTTTCTTCTATATCCACATTAAATGCAATTTTTTAAGCTATAGGACCAAGCCCAGAATTAACTCTTGTTTTATCCAATTGAATAATCCACAATAATGCAAATAGTGGTATACTCACCCCCCTTTGTTCTAATACATAGGCCGTCCAAAACAATGTTTGGTTATAGGGATAAATAGGCCTAGGCACATTAAACATAAGACCATGCATAGGCTACTTTAGCCTTGCCTAAAGTAGGCTAGAATAGAATTGTTACATATTTTATCTACATTGTTATGTAGGATATAGATAAGGATAATAAGAAGTATGTACTCACGTAATAAGCTTCAATCATAAGTTTATTATCACTTTATATTCAAGTTAGACATTTTATATTCCTAGCTTTTAGTCAAGTGGGGCCAACTGTCACGCAACAACTCGGAGAACATATTAACTTACTTTCGCAGGTTGACCAACACTTTAGAGAGTGCCACATATGTGACATGCCCCCTTTTTTTTTTTTTTTTTTTTAAAGGTTAATTATTGTCATATTATTTTAACTAGTAATGAAATTATTTAGATTCAAATCTGTTATTATTACTGTTATTATGTTGAAAATAGCCAAATGCTTACAATAAAGAAATACTCCAACAACTAACAAAATAATTAATCGTTACTAAATACTTAATTATATATATGATTATTGATGTGACTTTTAACTCTTAACTGATCTTCTCATCTTGTAACTTGTCATTCCTCTTGGAAACGGAGTGGAACCTTGACTACTCGTCCACTTCTTGTGGTGTTTCGGTCAGCTCTGACATCCTGCGGGCTGCTAGCTGGAGGATTCTTCTGTAAAGTTACTTCAGAACGGTTCAGTACAGGAATTGGTATGTGATTTTTTTTTTGTGAGGTAAGTCTGAAGGGTTCAATTTCTGGAGTTTCCATTCTTACAGGATTTGGTTGAAAAAGTAAAGGAGTAGGAGGATGTGGGCATACTTCTGGAGTGTTTCTTGGACGGAGATGAATGCGGTTCCGACGTAGTGTGCTTCCTTCTGTTGTCTTTACTTGATACGAATTTGGTGTTTTATCCCTTTCGATTACTTGACCTGGTATCCATTTCCTTGTTGCTTTTTGGAATATTATATCTTGACCGTTCTTCAAAGGTTTAAGTTGTTTGGATTTTGCATCAGAGTTCTTCTTTTGCTTGTTCTGGTTTTCTTTTAGGATTTGAAGGGTTTTGTTAGTTTTTGAATTTTGGCATCAATGTTTTTGTAGTAGTTGTTACAGTTGTTCTGAGACGTCGACCCATTAGTAATTCTGATGTGCTGGAAGATTTGCTTTCGGGGTGTTGTTGTATTCCAATATTGCCAGGTGTACATCTTCATTTGATTTGTACGCTTTTACTAATAAGGCTTCAACTGTTTGAATTGCTCGTTCTACCATCCCGTTGGATTTGGGGTACAGAGGGCTTGACGTTACTTTCTGTATATCATAATCTTTCAGAAACTTGTCGTATTCTGTTGATTCAAAAGGGGGTCCATATCCGAAAATAATTCCCGGGTGTATACCGTGAGTACGGAAGATGTTTTTAAGAGCATAAATTACCGCTCGAGCAGTTTTGCTTCCAAGCAATCTTACTTCTATGAATTTCGAATGGTAATCTACGAGGACCAGATAGTCTTGACTGTTTACATGCAGAAAATCAATACCCAGCTTTTCCCAGGGCAGCTAAGGAATTGGATGCGGTTGTTAAGGGCTGTGTCTGATTGGCTCGCGAGTATCCTTGACATACTGGACATTGACTAACAATGGTTTCGATGTCGTGCATCATGCCAGGCCAATATAGAGAATCTTTCACTTTGTTTTTGCTTGATATTACACCTTGATGTGATGAGTGAATTTTCTGCAATGTCTCTTTTCGTTGACTTGATGGAATGATGATTCGATTGTTGATGTACATCAGACCATTTGATTCGTGTATTCCATCTTGATTTTGCCAATATGGTCGTACTTCTTCAGGTACTTGTGACCTGTGTTTTGGCCAGCCTTCCTTACATAACATCTTCAGAGCACTGAGAACGGGATCCTTTTCAGTTTCGTTCTTCATTAGTTCTATTTTGTCATCTGTTGCACTGATGAGCGAATGAACTGTGCCCGTTTTCTCCTTCAAGGTAGTCGGTGTTCACGTAGTTCTTGTCGTCAGGTTGTCGTGACAGCGCATCTGCGACATACATCTGTTTTCCTGGGACGTACTGCAGAGTAACGTTATATCTAAGAAGACGCATTACCAATCTTTGCAGACGTGGAGACAGACTTTCAATCGGTTTCTTCATGATGCCAAGTAGAGGCTTGTGATCTGTTTCGACAACAAACTCAATCCCATAGACATAGTAGTAAAATCTTTCACAGGCATTGACAATTGCTAATAACTCTTTTTCTATTTGGGACCATCTCTGTTGAGTGTCAGTGAGTACTGCAGAGGTGTACGCAACTGGTTTTCCTTCTTGCATGATTACTCCTCCCACACCATACTGGCTTGCATCAGCTGATACTACTGTTTTCTTTGATTGGTCGAAGTAGGCAAGAACTGGGGCTTTTGTTACCAAAGTTTTTAGATCTTCGAATGCCTTTTGTTCTGGTGCTTCCCACACCCATTCATTCTTCATGCTTAGAAGACGCCGTAGAGGACTAGTCTTTTCTGACATGTTTTGGAATAAACGGTGTCAGGTAAGTTATCATACCGAGAAAACGTTGCAGTTCTTGTTTAGTTTTAGGTGTTGCAAAACAGGAAATAGCCTGGACTTTCTTATAGTCTACTGCTATTCCATGTTCATTTATTGTGTGACCAATGTAGTCTACTTCAGTCACTGCTATTTTTAACTTTTCTCTTGAGAATCTCAGGTTCTTTTCTTGAGCTCTTTCCAATACTTTCTCCAAACGAGCATCATGTTCTTTCGATATCTTTTCCATACACAAGTAAATCGTCGATGTATATAAGAATTCCTTCTATACCTTCAAACGCCTCGTGCATTGCTTTTTGCCAGACTTCAGCGGCACTGTTGATACCATAGGGGAGCCTGGTGAAGCGGTACCGTCCCTTAGGTGTGGCTATGGTACACAATTTTGACCTCTCTCGTCCAGGGGCAGTTGCCAGAATGCTGTAGAAGCATCTAGTACTGAGAATACTTTTGCTCCTTGTAGCTCTGCGAAGATTGTGTCTGATGTCGGTATTTGATAGTGTTCCCTTTGGATGTATTTATTTAGTTCTCGAGGATCCATACATATTCGGACATTTCCGTTAGGCTTTTTTACAATCGCAATAGGATTTACCCATTTGTAGGTTCTTCTACTTTTTTTAGGATACCTTGCTTTTCCATTTTCTTGATTTCTTTTATTACCTTATCTTTAATAGATAAAGGTATTTTTCTTGCTGCCACTATTTTAGGTTGTGCATCTTCACTCAGCTTTATTTTGTATTCTTTATTTAGTTTACCTAAACCATTGAAAACATTTTTAATAGTTGTTTACTATCTTCATGGCATTTGTTCTACCCTGCATGTTGGAGACTTCTCCTGTTGCACTTGTAGTGTGTATTCTAGCCACAAGTCCTAACTTTTCTAATGCAGTAATACCAAGAATTGGTTGGGTTTTTCCTTCCGAGATGTAGAATTCTATCTCTGCTTCCCCTTGTTTGGTTTTACACATGAACTTTGTCACTCCCTTCACTGCTATTTTATGGCTTGTATAGGATGTTATGGTTCTAGTTGCACTGTGTAGTTTTGGTTGTTTTGACATACTTTTTAGACAATCGTCCGGAATTATGTTGACTTCCGAACCGGTATCTAATTTAAAAGATATGTCTACACCTTGAATCTTAATTGTTTCTCTCCACTCAATATTATTCACTTGAGGGTTGGTAGGACCATGTTCTTTAATTTCCAAGACAAATTCTTCGTCTTCTTCTGAAGTTTGGTTTGTGTTCCACGGATTGGACACGTTGCATTTTACACATTTTTGAGAAATGGTTAGGCCTATCGCATTTTGAACAAGTTTTACCATAGGCAGGACACTCTTTAAATTTGTGTATTTTCCCACACCTATAGCATGTCTTCTCTCTTTTATGTCAAGTTTTTCTGTATCTTTAGTGGTACTATGATTTTTGAATTTGGTTTTGTATTTTGAGGGTTGTAGGGCTACCTCTTCTTTTGAATTGCATTTGTAGTTTCCCCCTGCAACTCTTTCATTTGTGCTTTACTTGTTTCATTTGCTCTACAAAAGTTAATGGCTTTTTCTAGGCCTAGGTCAGGTTCTCTCAGTAACCTTTCCTGGACAGCTTTGTCAATATCCCTAGCACTATTCTATCTCTGATTAGGCTTTCAGTTTGGGATTCAAATTCACAGGTCGATGCCAGATGTTTTAATTCTGTCACAAATGCATCAACTGTTTCAGTGGGACCTTGAGCCCTAGAGAAAAATTTGTACCTGTCAAAAACAATATTTTTTCTTGGCTTGCAAAAGTCCTCAAATTTTTGAAGTACAATATCTATCTTTTCTTTGTCTGTAGGGTCTGCATAGGTGAATGTATTGTACACGCCTAGTGCTTCATCCCCTATTAGATTTAATAAAATCGAAACCTGAAGTTTGGACGATTTATCTGTTTTTTTCAGAGGCCTGCATATAAATTTCGTACTTCTGCTTCCACCTCTTCCAATTCTCTGCTATGTTTCCTATGAACGAGAGTTCCTGAGGGGGACGAAATTCCATGCTTGTTTTTCTATTTATTAAGCTAGGCCTTTACTGTTTTGACAGGAGCACGTTTTTACTTGAGGTTAGGTTGACATGTTTTTATTAAAATCCCGTGGAGCACTGGGTTTTATTCTTATCCCACCGCTTGCCACCATGTTACATATTGTATCTACATTGTTATGTAGGATATAGATAAGGATAATAAGAAGTATGTACTCACGTAATAAGCTTCAATCATAAGTTTATTATCACTTTATATTCAAGTTAGACATTTTATATTCCTAGCTTTTAGTCAAGTGGTGCCAACTGTCACGCCACAACTCTGAGAACATATTAACTTACTTTCGCAGGTTGACCAACACTTTAGAGAGTGCACATATGTGACAAGAATGTTACTTTATTTCCATGTGAATCCATGTGTCAATGAACCACCTAGAGGGTTGTGCCTTGTCTAGTTCCAACAGTTCAAAAAGTAGGCTAGACTATTCTCTTGTATGTTAATGCCTAAGCAAGACAAGCCTTGGTTGCATGGAGCAGTCTTTGAAAGACCTCGTAGGCCTACTGTGCAGGGCTTGCTCAGCCCATGCAAACATACCTAGGCCAGTGGCCTTAGGCCACTGGCCTATCATAGGAGATTTTTGCCTTGCAAAATGCACTCCTACAGATCAAAATGTATGTTAGGTCCAGTTTATTTGTCAGTGTGTAGGTAGGCCTACGCTCTTACGATGAGCACAGGAGATGTGACTTACGTTAGGGTAGGGCCTATGGTATCATTCGAAGCGCACCATCAATAAAATGTAGTGTGTCCCAATGTTGATGGTTCATTTATTCAGAGTTAAATAAAATGTAGGCCCATCAGTTGTGGAAAAATGAGCCCAAATTTTACAAGAAAAGTCTTAAGTTGGATTCGGAACAAAACATTCCCGTCACATAGAGTGTGTACGGTGGGTGCGTTGACGTTGAGCACAGGAGATGTGACTTACGTTAGGGTACGGTATCATTCGAAGCCCACCATCAATAAAATGTAGTGTGTCCCAATGTTGATGGTTCATTTATTCAGAGTTAAATAAAATGTAGGCCTATCAGTTGTGGAAAAATGAGCCCAAATTTTACAAGAAAAGTCTTAAGCTGGATTTGGAACAAAACATTCCCGTCACATAAAGTGTGTACGGTGGGTGCGTTGACGTTGAGCACAGGAGATGTGACTTACGTTAGGGTACGGTATCATTCGAAGCCCACCATCAATAAAATGTAGTGTGTCCCAATGTTGATGGTTCATTTATTCAGAGTTAAATAAAATGTAGGCCTATCAGTGTGGAAAAATGAGCCCAAATTTTACAAGAAAGTCTTAAGCTGGATTCGGAACAAAACATTCCCGTCACATAAAGTGTGTACGGTGGGTGCGTTGACGTTGAGCACAGGAGATGTGACTTACGTTAGGGTATGGTATCATTCAAAGCGCACCATTAATAAAATGTAGTGTGTCCCAATGTTGATGGTTCATTTATTCAGAGTTAAATAATATGTAGGCCTATCAGTTGTGGAAAAATGAGCCCAAATTTTACAAGAAAAGTCTTAAGCTGGATTCGGAACAAAACATTCCCGTCACATAAAGTGTGTACGGTGGGTGCGTTGACGTTGAGCACAGGAGATGTGACTTACGTTAGGGTACGGTATCATTCGAAGTCACCATCAAAAAAATGTAGTGTGTCCCAATGTTGATGGTTCATTTATTCAGAGTTAAATAAAATGTAGGCCTATCAGTTGTGGAAAAATGAGCCCAAATTTTACAAGAAAAGTCTTAAGCTGGATTCGGAACAAAACATTCCCGTCACATAAAGTGTGTACGGTGGGTGCGTTGACGTTGAGCACAGGAGATGTGACTTACGTTAGGTATGGTATCATTCAAAGCGCACCATCAATAAAATGTAGTGTGTCCAATGTTGATGGTTCATTTATTCAGAGTTAAATAATATGTAGGCCTATCAGTTGTGGAAAAATGAGCCCAAATTTTACAAGAAAAGTCTTAAGCTGGATTCGGAACAAAACATTCCCGTCACATAAAGTGTGTATGGTGGGTGCGTTGATGTTGAGCACAGGAGATGTGACTTACGTTAGGGTATGGTATCATTCGAAGCGCACCATCAATAAAATGTAGTGTGTCCCAATGTTGATGGTTCATTTATTCAGAGTTAAATAATATGTAGGCCTATCAGTTGTGGAAAAATGAGCCCAAATTTTACAAAAAAAGTTTTAAGCTGGATTCGGAACAAAACATTCCCGTCACATAAAGTGTGTACGGTGGGTGCGTTGTTTTTCCGCTAGTTGTGAACTACCAGCAGAATCACGCGTCTTGCAACGTCATGAATCCAGCTTAAAAACAGCAATTGCGTTGCGGCCTACCATTATCTGTACGAGTAGGCCTACTGTAGGATGCAACTATGATTATTGATTACGATCCAAATTACAACAAAATATCAAATGCATGCATCAAATTATTCTTTTAGGTACCTACATTATGAAATGAAGTTGGCTCGTCCAACGAGGACATAGGCCTAATATTGTTAATGTAGGCTAGGCTCCACTAAGGTAGACTAAAGACTAGGGGACCAGATAAAGAGATTTGAAATGTTGAGTGGGGATGGGACAAGGTAACTTTACAATATATCTATATTGTATAAAATTATCTACTACTTTTGCAACGTAATATTTAGAGTTTCTAACCCGCGCCGAATGCTAGTAATATCAACAAGGTCTAAAGGCCTACAGATAGAATAATTGTTGTAAGTTAGTAACATGCACAATCAAACAGAGGCATAATATTTTATAGTTGGAAAATTATTTGAAAATGCATAGGCCTAGATGCTGGATAAAAAACATGAAAAATAAGATAGGCCTAGGCCTACAGTTAAAATTTTGAAGCTGTGTGACAAATCCATAGGCTATTGCAGATGATTTCATTTGGCACTTCAAATTAGAGAAATGCATTATTTAGCCCATCTTTATTAAGCTTGTGATTTATATGGACTGTTTAGAAATTGTAGGAGCCCCGTTATGGCTATAGGCCTACGTAGAACTTACAGTACAAAAGGCATGGAAACTTATCTACTACGGGTAGGCATTATTAGGCAAGGTACTGTAAAGAACAATTTTTTTTAAATCACTTTCTTATATTACAAAATTTTACAATTCAGTACAAAACAAATTTCACTTTTTAAATGAGATAGATCGGCTTCCCCCATGGACATTGTCATGGCCTACTGGATCTATCATGGCCCGGCAGAGCTGCCGGTTGGTGGCTGGAGAAAATCTGTCATGTCGTAACTAATTCTTCGGGCAAATCATACCCCAGGGAACATCGGTAACCTCCTCAAGCTTGATGACATCACATGGGCAAAGAACTGCTGGAGAACAAGTGACCTTGAACAAATTTTAACATGTTAACAGTAAGCTTAAAAAATATTATGTACTAAATTACAAATGAAAGACCTTCTAGCAACTTGCAAACTGGTAAATGCTAGAAAAGTAAAAGTAGGTTAGGTATAATTTGATAAAAATTATAGCCAATAAATTAAATAAATATATGCTGAGATCGCTCGTTGTGGATTGACGTTCCGAGTGATCATGTTTAAACTAGACCTATCATTTTATACTTCTTATGCATGTCAGAAGCGAAGTTTAACAATTGAAGGATTTCGATCGAAAGCTTATGAAGTATTGGTTACATGATCATATAATAGCTTTCGATTGTTTAGACTAGGTATCGAGAGCATTGATCGATATTTTGGCAAAGTTAAACTTGATCTGTGATCACATTGCACATCTACTTCTAGGCTTTAGGCCTATAAGCCTAGTGGCCTGGGACTACCGGGTCAGTATATTTTGGCGGTGCCGTAGCCTTATTACGGTAGAATTAACTAGAACAAGGCTATTACTTTTGGGGCCTACGGAGGAAGTTAGTGTGGCATTTTTCAATAGGTATAAAACAAGCAAAATATATCAATTAAGTTAGGCCTAATAGATGTTTGCTATTTAAAAAAAATGTTATTCAAGACATTTAGAATAGGAAGAGAAGACTTTGGCTAGAAAACTCTGTCAGCTCGCTTCGAAAATGTTATATTAAGCCTACACGGTACGACGAGTTTACAACTAGGTCTAGTACCTAGCTTAGACCTACCCTTAGCCAGTGCATCTTACCCCTGGCCCTACCTTGCATTGACAAAGAGTGGGGTAAAAATTAAAGAATAAAAAGTATAGACATAGTCCGTTATAAACCAAAGGTATCGCACAAGGCGGGTAATGTGCACATTGAATTTTTCGAGACCCAGCGTACGAATATACTCCCGAGTAATTAATATGCTAGATCTAAAACTATCGTAGCACTCTAGGTGATAGGCCTACGCAACTGACTTGAGTTTGTGGTGTTTTCACCCTAAATATAGGTTTATTATTGACGCGGTGCGGCAACCTACGATTCCCTACAAAACATTGTAAAAAGCTTTTGGACACCCTCAACCGAACAAATTCCAATAAAAGAACATAGGGTCTACACAATGCAGCCTAGGGTATTGGCTAGCTTAGCAGACTAATCTTAATTAAGCCTAGCTATGCCTCTAGCCTAGGACTAGTGGTTAGGCCCCACAATAGGTCCTTGGGAGGATTAGTAGAATAGTCTAGGGCCTAGGCCCCAACACATTAATTTAGGCCTATTCATCCAGTTGAAGATAATCCACAAAGGCCTTCATAGGCCCTACAACAAGCAGCAGAGGCTGTATAGGCCTAAGGCCTTAGTCATAAGCTATGACTACACTAACCCATTAATACTGGCTAGGCCTATGCCTAGGCCTGGCCTAGCCTTAGCTATTGTCTGGGCATGAACTCTAGGTCTTCATGGCTACGCCTAGGCCTTTTGGTTCCAAATCTATTACCAAAATACAGGTTATACAAGCAGCCTAGGCCTAAACTGTATAAGTCATAGGCTAGGCCTAAGGCCTACACTATGTCATTAATACTGGCTAGGCCTAGGCCTAGGCCTAGCCCTAGCTATTGTCTGGGCATGAACTCTATAAGTCTACATGGCTACGCCTAGCCCTAGGCCTTGTGCTTCCAAATCTATTACCGAAATGCAGGTTATAGGCCTAGCCTAGGGCCTTTGTGTTGGCCTAGGCCAGGTCTATTTAATATCCCTTTGCATGGCCTGTGACGCCTGTGATTTGGTATCTGTCAGATCTCATTTCTGTTGTTTACTAAATACTACTACGGATTTAAACGATATTTTAACGCATACCCACATGGAAACAGAAGTAATAAATAAAAATTGGTCGAAATTGAACAATTGTGCATGAATAAGTACTCACCTGTTGCAGAAGCGAAATTTCCAAAGTATTCACGTTTTATTCATTTGAACAGAAAACAGCCATTTTTATTTCTGTGTGCACCCACGGACGGCAACTTGACGTTCGTGACTGAGCACGAACTATTTTCATGTTGCAAAATTTAAATTAAGTCGTTGTTAAAACAACTCTCTACTATTACGTACGTATTTAATATGATAATTTATGGTATAAAAATGGTATCAATAATATCATTCAAACATTCAGAAACTGCGTATTTATGAAGTGCCCGGGCGGTTTGAATCTGGTTTGAGTCTATGACAGACTAACCAACCGACCATACCTTGGAGCAGCAAGGAACGGGCTCGAAAACGGGCCATAGTCAACTTTTTAGGTTGGTTATACTGCGAATGTACGTCATAACTTATAATTTATTCGTGACGTAGGCACTCCCATAGTTTGGCCGAGGCCCCTATAACAGTTCTGACGACTAAAAAGGAACATTCCTTACAATCAATCACTAAATCACTCTCCCCTTACACTCTAAACATGTGTTTTGTGTGAATATGGCAATATGTGCAATAAGCCAATAACTTATAACCTATCTTCTTTCAAAGACATCTATAGCTACAGGAAATTTGTAAATTATTCCACGATGTCCTTGAGCAACCACAGATGGGCAGGGTAAAATCTCCAAGATATCGTCAAATGAAACATAGGATATGTCTCGCTCATCTATTTTAAACTGACATCCCTTTGAATGGTGTTTAAGGTACATTACTTTGATTTCACCATCAGAATCACCTTCACCCTGGCACACAGCTACGTATCGATAGTTATTGGGAGTTTTGGAGCGAGTTTTTGCAACGCTAACATTTACCAGTACATGTGTCCCATGCTTAATATTGCACATAGTAAGAGCTGTTGAAGGTACCAATACCGGTACTACAGATGTTGATGGGTTGTCTTCTTCCAGCAAAGTCTTTTTTGATGGTGGAGGTGGGTCATCTACTTCGCTTTCACTAGAGGTGTATATGCCTTGACCATATCTTTTTCTTGCACGTACCGTCACTTTTTCCGATTTCTCGATCGCCCCTGGAATTATAGAGACAACTCCTGCACGGAAGTGACAAGAACATAATTCTGCAGTATCCCAGTTATTTCCCACACAATAACACGATGCATTGCGGTAGCTCAAAATCCCGTGTTCTCTTGTGTAAATTTGGTGAATTTTATGAGTACCTTTCACAGTGTCCAAGTTATTGGGGATTAATTTTGCAACATCGTCGATCTTTGTTTGATGTATGTAAAACAGCTCTATTTTAGAAGTTTCCACTGTTCTTAATGTATCAAATAGAGTTGTTGCATCTTTAATGTCCTTTCCATGGGCAACAAACCTGTCAGCTTGTTGCTTTACAGCCGCGCCAACGCCATCCGCGGCACCTTTACCGTGCCCAGCCTCGAAAAAGGACCATGTAGCAGCTTTAAACCCCAACTGATACAATAATGTTGACAATAGGAAAAAGTTGTTTTTTTGACGATACTGGGACGATGGGCCATCCGAAAAGAAATGCAAAGTGGTAATGGTTGGCTCTCTTCTTTTGATAAGATCAAATATTGGTTGCAGGTGGGCCCATATGGCGTGCGGGCCGTGTTCACTGCTTTCTGCTATTGTACAGAATGAAATAGGATTTTTGCTTTCTCCGATGAACATAATACCTGGGGAAAAATAAGCCTTAGTAGGATACATTACTTTAATTAAGATAACATTGTTCCAAAACAGTATTTTTACTTTTCAGCAACTTACCTGTGTGTAGTGTAGCTTGTTGCCGAGCAGCACCGAAGTGATAACTTTGGATTTCGTCTGCCAGTTTACAATTATAATTTTCGGCAAAATCGATGTGTAGAATGCATTCATTAGGTTGTAATGTTTCTTTGCACTTTGTATAGGCTGCATTTTGGTTTCGTATGTTGAACACATGAGGCTTAAAATCTTTCATTTCTCTTTGAAACAACTGTTCAAGTTCCCTCACAGTACCAGATACTTTGACTTTATTAATTACTTTAACTGTGAAATTAAATTTTTTGCCTTGCTTAGAACGTGTACGCTCTTCAGAAACCAGCTTCCATTCATTCCAGTTGGTCTGTTCATCCTCAAATACCAAGTTACAGGGAATGGTTTTGGTTTTACAATTGTTGCACAAATTATACATACATTGGGCTGATTGTTTGCTACAACAAATCGTTTCGACAATTTGATGTATGTCATTAGTTGTGATCACATTTAAGTAGCGAAGTTTAGCGGCTTTAAACTCAAGATTAGCATGCAGCTTACAGCGACAAGTATCTCGATCTTCTTCGGTTGGCTTGAGGAGATAAAATGGGCGATAGCGGCAAAACGTAGAATACGAAATAGACTGGTCCATAGGGACCTCCCTAATAAACCGTCGATGTGTATTTTGTAGCGAATCTAGGAGGAACCTCTTTTGTTTCTTACACTGTTTCTTGGTTATAGTCTCTTTTTTGCCTGCCGTCGCTCTGCTAACATCATCTCTTAGAAAGAATGCTTCTATTAATATCTTCTTCCTCTTTTCAGCAAGGTGTTTTGCTTCGGCACTGCGCAGTCTTTGTTTGATACCAACCGCTAATCTAGCTGATTTTAGCAATTTGTACCTGGCAATGGTGTTTGCCGATATAACTTCTCTAATTATCTTCTTACGTGTTTCATAACCCGATTGCTTCCTCTTTTCTTTCATGCTATCGGTCAATGAGTGACACAAAACTTACTTCCTTGCTATAGGATGACTCATTCTAATTTTTACATTAGAACGAGCTAGGATTTTTTTGTTCGAGATGATGGCGTCAGTTCGGCATCAGGAGTTTTTATTAATTTTATTCCTGCCTTATTTTGACTTCGATCACATCTTTTTTTGTATTTAGAGGTAGAGCATTTCTGGCGGAGAGGTGGTTTTTAAGATTGTAGATCTCATCTTGGAGTTTCTTGTTGTCTCTGGCCAGCTTAGACCTATTTCTCAGAATGTGTTTGCGTCCTCTTTTCTCTTTACCCGAGCTTTCGTGTCGGTTTGGCGTATCTTCTAACGCGGGTGGTGTCAGTATTAATACATTTTTAATAGCTAACTTCTTTCTCCGGCATGCCCGCTGCTGCTCACGCCATTCCTTTCTTTTCCGTCTTGCTTCTCGGTTACTCATCGAATCAATGGTTCGTCGCTTTTCCTTATTTCTGCAAATAAATAAGAAATAAGTAGGGCCTATCATAATTTTGAACTTCAGATGTGTCATGTAACTGTAAGCCTATGCTTACTATTAACAAGAAAGAAAAATTTACTATTTACCGAGCTTGCTCTTTTTCTTTAAAGGCAGTATTTCGCTCTGGATCAAGGCGACGTTTTTCCCGGTATCTTCGTTGCTTTTCAGCATTACTTAGCTTTTTCTCTTTGGCCATAATGATTTTTCTGATCTGATATGCCTACCGGTACTGAAATTAATTAAACAACATCTTACATTCAGGCTAATAGTCCCAAGACAAAAACATAATTATGCTCCGATACAAACTAGGCTTACGCATATCGACTACACATACACAGGCACACAGGATAGGATTGTCATGGTACCAAACCAAGACTGCTAGAAACAAGGTAGGCCCTACTACTATGCCCTATAGCAAGGCTAGGCTGGTGGGTCAAGCCTAGGCCTACAGAGACTATGCCTACCAGTAGTCGGCCTAGTTAGTTGCCTTATTAAACAATGCTGCCAAAATTTGCACAAACAAGTAACATTTTGCTAAAATTACCTTCAAACATTGTATTTATAGTAAAATACTTCAACATAAAAGGTTTAGGCCTAGACCATAGCCTAGGCCTGAACACTGATTAGGTATTGTTCAAACTGCATCATAATAGTCATGCATGTTACTTAGTGGTCAGGTATGTTACTTTTGAAAAGTAACATACCTGACAAGTAACATGCATGACATTTCAACTTCATTAATTCATTAGCTGAACAACAATCCCATTTGAAAAAGTAGGGTTATGTTTGCTATGAGCTGGAACTTGAGAGTAACTTAACTCAATTGTTAAATAAAATATTAAATACAAATTAAGTTGTTTTGTCTTGGTAACATTCATGACATTTTATTAAAATACTCACCGTTAAAATGTTTACTTTTCGATTTTAATGAGTTCTCATGTCAAAACAAACCAAACTTCCATGATGCCATGTCAGAAACTGTTCTTCTTCTTCTTCTAGATTGATCCACTGCCTTCTTGAAAAATTATTTAAACTCTTTTACAATGGTAACAGTCCTGACATTTTTTTGATTGCCACATTAGGGACAAACACTCTTCACTTGTTATTGTTTGAAAATGTAAATTGTTATAAAAAGTCACTAACACATAGTTATTAACTGTTATTTCTGCATTAATTCCAATCTAGAGACTAAATAAATTTTAGTCTTAAAGTCAAACATTTTACAAAAACACTTCTGGTTTTGAGGATAGGGACATGGGTTTTAACACATTTTGCAATACTCGACATTGAATTAAAGGTCAACCTTACAAGATAGAAGTGCAAAAATTCATGGAGCTAATAAAAACTATAAGTATTCTGAAAATGTACAACCAAAATTTATGCAAATCAATATCTTGATATAAAAAAAAATAATATTAAGGTGGGACAGCACAAGGGTCATTTTATTTGAGAATGACCCACTACTAATCTACTAACATATCAATGCGCCAAATTATAATCAATAACAACAAATATTATCGTATCGTCACGATGAACCTTAATACATAACTCACAACTAATTAATTACACCTAAAAGAACCTGTGCCGCCACTGTCATCAATACGATTTGAAAAACGTTAATGCACTTCGCGTGCAGCTTCGATATGACCTAGCCGCCCCGCACCTTTTGACTACTTTCTGCACACTCACAGCAGAGAGCTTCGCCTCGCAGTCGGTCTGTTGTTCTTGTCACAGGCGGACGTGTTTTGTCCACGCTCTTTGCTCTGGTCTCATTGGGCCTCCACAGTACATGAAGTTAGCTTCTGTTGCTGCTGTATGTGTTGCTTGTTCAAGTCTGCTGTGTCCTCGTTCTCATTCATCATTCTGTTTAATGTTTGTCACTTCAGGAGGTTGTCTGTTCTGTCCAGACTGGAAGGTTTAGTTGTCTCTTTATTCTGTCCTGCTTTTCAGGGAATCGCTCGTCATCTCAGTGTTGTGCTCCGTCTGTTCCGTACAGCCTGAGGAGTTGATGTTCAGAAAGTGCTCGGTTCTGTTCAATGTGAGATACGAGCCTTGACACAAAGGTGTCCGGTTTATGTGCTGGGATTTTTTGTTCATCACATTTGCAAGTGATGCTTTTTTTGCTGTGCTTTTTTCCGCTCTTAGTTCCGCTCTTGTTTGGCCTCCACAGCACATGGCTTTGGCTTCTGTTTCTGCTGAATGTGTTCAGTTTGATGTCTGTTATCTTTAAGAGAATGTCTGTTCCGTCCAGACTGAAAGGTTTTGTTGTACTTAGTAAAGCGTTTGTGATCTCAGTGTTGTTGTCCGTCTATTCCGTCCGCACAGGTTGTGCAGTTTATGTTTGGTCGGTGTTAGCTCCTGTTCAGTGCGAGATTAGAGCCGTGACACACAATAATGGTGCTGGTTTCTGCTTTTGTTGTATAGTCATACATTAAATTTATATCTGGTTTGAATAACTTAATAGAGTTATCGTAATGCTACACATCTTGGAGTTCATGTGCTTATTTCATCAATACGGTTTTGAGAACTTTCAATGCACTTCACGTGCAACATCGATATGACCTCGCCGACCCGCACCTTTTGACTGCCATCTACACAGGCTACAGTACACACAGCGCAGTGGCAGACACCTCGCATTCGGACTGTTGTTCTTGTCGAGTGCGAACATGTTTTGTCATCGCTCTTTGTTCTGTTCTTGTTTGGCATGCAGATTACATGTCGTTGGCTTGTGTTTCTGCTAAATGTGTTTAGTTAGTCGTTTGTTGGACCTACCTTTAAGGGAATGTATGTTCTGTCCATACTAAAAGGTTTTGTTGCTACTCAGTACAGCATTCATGATTTTAGTGTTGTACTTCGTCTGTTCCGTTTGCACAGAGTGAGGATTATGTTTATAGTCAGTGTTAGTTTATGTTTAGTGCGAGTTAGTTCTTTGACACACAACAATGTTGCCCGGTTTCTGTGCTGTTTTTTTTTTATCGTGTTGTACATTAGCTTACTTTCTATAAGTTGTTTCCCTGTTTCATTGACATGCATTGTGGGTGCTCAGTTTCAGTGCTATGGTGTCATGTATCTCAAGCTACCTGTGTCGGTATTTGCCCCTACTGAAAATCATATATGGGATCGAGTGGGTAGATTCTAAATACGAATTAATTTTTATTTATTTGTCATATCTTCAATTTAACCTCAATTTCCTCAAATCAATCATGTTGTTACAATTTATTAAGTCAGAATAACTCTGAAATGTGCACCCACATGTCAACCTTAGTATATTTATATTTGCATACCAAATAATTATAATAATTTCATGATTACTAATAGTAATGGATATAAAGATTTGTAAATATTTAAAATAGTAAAATAATGAGGTTAATTTGTTTTTGCAGTCGGATCGTGTTCAACTTGAAGATATTTTTTCTACAAAGTTCTGAATGTAGTTTGGATTCTTATTTAGCATCCCCAATCTTAGCTAGCTCTTAGCTTCGTCGTAAGTCACTAAAAGAAATACAAAATACGTTTTAAACCAGGTGTTGATAGCCTTCAAATACGATTCTATTTTTAAACTTAATTCGTCAACGCACACAAAATATGATGCAGTGATATTTTCCAATTTTCCAACAACTTGTTGCACGTCATCATGAAATGCGGGCAAATGGGTCAAAATCCAAGATGGTACCGAGCAAATTCAGATTCGACATAGTTTGTTACTTACAAATTATGCCGGTACCCTTCAAATTCCAACTCGACACCTTCTCGCGGTTTGGCCCGTGAATAGGGGAGTTTCACTCCCTGAAACTTATGGCGAGCTCTGGGTCGTCGTCGGGGAACCCCTTCCCTTTGACTACCTCCCCGACGGCGACGACAAAGACAACACGGACGGATGATTGACACAGACGGAGACGACCACGACGTGGGGGAACCCCTGCCCTCCCCATATGCTTGTGGCTGGTTCTGACCAGCACAGGCCTGTCCACCCCTTGTCCCCCCGCGTCATCCCTTACGTCCCTCCCTTCGTCTCGATTAGCCAAGTTGCATAAATATGAGACGTAAAGCAATATCCAATATCTCACACATGAAATGGTATTTTTCCCGATAAACGGAAAATCCCGTTTTTTCCACATGAACGTTGCCGCCATTTTGAAAAAGGTACTTCCGTTTATTGGGCGTTACCGCAACACGTTCCTTCGCTCTTCTTGACCCGGAAAACCCTTTAATGGGCCCTTATAAGGTGTTAATCCAGCATTAATAGGACTTAAAATAGGAGTATCCCTTTATAACAACTTGTTGCACGTCATCATGAAATCCGGGCAAATGGGTCAAAATCCAAGATGGTACCGGGCAAATTCAGATTCGACATAGTTTGTTACTTACAAATTATGCCGGTACCCAAATGTCTCACACATGAAATGGTATTTATCCCGAAAAACGGAAAAACCCGTTTTTTTCCACATGAACGTGGCCGCCATTTTGAAAATGGTACTTCCGGTTCTTATGCGTTTCCGCAACACATTCCATCGTTCTCCTTGACCCCTAAAACCTTAAAATGAACTTTCTTTAAGTGTTTACCCAAAATAAATAGGACTTTTTCTGCGCTTTTCAACACCATGTTGGACGCCATCTTGAATTCCGGGCAAATGGGTCAAAATCTGAGGTGGTTCCCGGCAGATTAAGATTCAGCGGGGTTTATTCCCGTAATACAGCCCGGTACCACAATGTCTCACTATATAATGGTATTTACTCAAAGGGGAAAATAGACCCAGTTTTCTCCATCAAAGTGGCCGCCATTTTGAAAATGGTACTTCCGTTTCTGGGGCTTTTACGCAACACTTTCAATCGTTCTCCACGACCCCTAAAACCGTAAAATGAACCCCACTGACGTGTTCAATGAACTAAAATAGTACTTTTAATGGGTTTATCCGAATTTTACACCTTGTTGGACGCCATCTTGGATTCTGGGCAAACGGGACAAAATCCGAGGTGGTACCGGGCAATTTCGGATTTATTGTGGTTTTTTACCTACAAATCAGCCCGGTACGCAAATGTCTCACATTTTGCCGCTAGTATTAAAAATCTTAAATTTTTTTACCAGTCTATTTCTGTCAATGATTTTAGTTTTTCTTGAGTGAGTACTCGAATCGAGTTTAGCTGTTTTGGAGTTTGTAATGCCACAGGATGAGATGTCTTGTTTTGAGGTCGGGTTATATGCCTTATTATTCTTTGTACATGAATTCTTAAACTTGCTATTTTCTTGGTTTTCATGCGTTCTTCCTTGTTTATTTTAGTTTCGGAAGAAACGCTTGGAGGTCGGATCAGTGTGCAGCCCTTATTTCCAATCCCTCTATATGCTTAAATTCTCTATCAGCCATTATGCCCATCCCAGGTGTTAGATTGTCTACATATTAACTGTTTTCGAACAAATTAATATCGGGCACTCGCCCTCCATACCCTTCTGAAAATAAGTTTATTATGCCGTCAGGAGTGTTAGATACCATGTACTTTAATGTATTGCATTTTTTATGCTCTGACCAAGTTAAAGCTTGATTTACTGAACTGGATGGTTTTTCAATCTATATCTCCAAACAATCTATGATAGATTGGACTGAACTGTAACAAGCCTACAATGGTACTGGTATTTGGTGATGAATTGTTGATGCACTGGGCCATATAATTAATTCTTTTGAGGAATTGGCAACAACTTTGGCATACTGTTGAAACAATTTTGCTGCATGTGATTCTGATATGCCAAAGCAGTCACCCAAAATAACAAATGATTCATTTAGGCGCACTTTTCTCAAAATCAACAATACAATAACTTCTTTAATCAGCCAGCGCCCATTAAAACTAAATTGTTGGCTTTAAAGTGATACAATATACAAACTATCATCAGGACGCCAACATATA
>JAMZAV010005205.1:0-80060 GCA_024449915.1 Sweltsa coloradensis
AAAGAAGGATGTGTTTTTATTGTGTACCTTGTATTGCAGGTGAAAATGTAACAGGAAACGGGTCAGTGTTTATAAAGCGAGGAAACTGAAATAGGGAACCCTACTGAGCCGAGTAACAAATTATTTAGATTTATTGATATCTGAACCTTCAATTGGAAGCCTTCTAAGAGAGTTAATTACCTGTACATGCAATAACTCATACATAAGTAAAACTAAGTTATCTTTAACTTGGCAGTGAAGCGAAATCAACGCTTCGCGAATATTAATGGACATGAAGAGCGTTATGGATATCTTCTCGAGGGGGGGGGTTGGTGGGGGGGTTTGGTTGTTGGAGGTGTGTTTCTTCAGTAGATTATATACATTCAAAATTTAACGACGAGATCTGTGGTTTACAAGAAAAAAACTAATGTCAAGCATCCTGCAAATCGGCTTTTTGGCCAGTCTCTATCGGCGTTTTGTTGGGTGAGCGTAATTGGTGCAGTTTGTGGCTCGTCCCCGCCCTTATGTGTTCGAATGCGAAATGCGAAATACCTACCCGGTTGACGCGCAGCCAAACTCTGATCCTCATGTTGTCCGTCGTAAAAGTTGAAAACATATTACCCAGACGTGTCTTGCAAGGCCATGAGATCAATGGGAAAAATTGACGAAATCATTTAAATACCATTGCTACACATGGCTAGGCTTCAGTGCAACCAATTAACGCTCATAGCAACCCATACAACGCGTCCTGAAAAAGCGTTTTTGCGAAGTGCTACAAAAGAAAAAAGCAATATTGGAGACAACATAACTGACAAACTTTCGGTGCCCATGAGGACGCACGGGTACCTAACGTAGTTATCTTTGGCATTTTGGGATGCTAGGTCACCGTCTGCTTGATGTATTTTAATTTTAAAAAAACGTAAAATTAAGAAACAATGTTGAGGAACTTTATTCTTGGAATTCCACCTCAAATTTCAACACGTAATATCCTAAATTCTGAAATAAGGACTTTGTGAAAAAAATCATTACGAATGTCGGATAAAGCATAATAGGCCCTGTAGTATAGGTTCGAAGAAATATTTTTAAAATAAAACTGGAAATTATGCAATTTGTCACACGAGAATAATTTTTCGATTTGCGCTCAAGCGTGCTCAAATTTGCAACGACAAATATGTTTGTATCATAAAATTAAGTTATCTTTGAAAAAATCATTGCGCAGATCGAATGAAGCCATGTAGGGTATATAGAGTCGCATTTTCATTTTTTTAAATCGAAAAAAAAATCGTAAAATATTTGGGCGGTTTTCATGAGAAAATAATTTTTGGATTGCGCTCAAAGAACGTATAGCATTGTCTAAGTTCGGAAGTATTTCGAAGGCCTCCAAACCAAAAATTTCATGTTTCAAATTTGGGAGTATCGGTTTAGCCGGAATCGTTGTTAACAAACATTCAAATAATATACTACAAAAAAAACATTTCCGGATTTTTTTCCGTTCATTGTTCACTGTAGTGGAAATGGAATCTTTCGCGCGTATCGCGTTCGCTAACGCATCATGTGCCAATGAAATATTACAAATTAAATAATTATCGCAATATAGCTTTCTGAAAATTAACATGGTCAATTTATATTTCCTATAAAGGCCATTGCTATTTATATCTCATACATCTTAGCAAAGGGGAACATTTATAAAATAGTTTTTTTTCTTTATTGTAACTCTCACCCTCATTTTTTCTTATAATTTTGTTTCCCTCCCTCTTTGTGTTTCACAAATCCACTCATAACAACGCTCACTCACCACACAGTGACCCAATTACAACCTTTCTGTTCAAACTTACGGCGTGGTTTTTACTATACGTTTTCGAGTCTATTATGATGTATTATTCGGAGAATCGGCATTGGCTATACTGTATCCAGAATAAAATAGTAACTGCTTTCCAAGGAACATTCTTATTCTTAAATCTGTCACTCGCATTAAATCACAAAGCTTAGATTTATTTCCCGTCCATCAAGTAAAATACGTCCTCGTTAGAAATTGGAATAAAATTTTTTAAATAAGGTTTTTCAAGATGACAAACAATTGTTTGTACATAGAATTTCGTTAAAAGTTGACTGTTTTTCACACAAGCTGAATACGTTAAAACCATCAATTGATTATTCCTTAAGCTTTCCTGGTGGGGGGGGGGGGCAATATCCGGCTAGAGTGGGGGTGTGGGGGGGGGTTGAAGCGTTTGGGAAAATCCGGTTAATCACACTTTGGATTTCGCGCTGTAGAGAGTAGTTATCGAAGAGCTCTCATGTGCGTTTCGGTTGGCGCCCGCCGGGCCAGCGGTTTCAGCCGAATCTATAGAGCTACGTAAGCCCCCGGTCTTACCTTTCTTCGTGCGCGGGGATCTTTACAAAATGTATATTTTATTTCGTTTCCCGCGAGTTCAAAATTAGAAAACGTCTCTTTCCCTACAGTGCCTTTCTCTTAAGTAACTATGCACAATTGTTCGATCCCATGTTTTAGCGAATGTCATGTATGCAAATTTCAGAAATTGATCAAACCATCTACCCCACGAATTGGGGGAAATAGTATTCATCGGGAGAAACACACTTTAGAGTGTTATACTTATATCTTGTTTATAATTCCCATGAAATCTACAGATCAAAAACGGCATGTGTTATTTGTCCTGGATTATACATTTATACAAAGACTGATTAAAATAATCCTCTGTGTACATTATTGACGTCGTTGCTTTTCCAAAGCTAACACTGATTCATGTATCCATAAGTAACGATAAATCCTCTATAATTGAACCGAAATTTTGAACCGTGCTTTGAATCGTTGAAATACAGACTTGCTCAGAAATTAATCATTTTTAAGCTCAATTTACACACATATTGTAGATAGGCCTACTTTGTAACAAATAATGCTTCACTACGTTGCATCACCCATGTATAGTCATTATTATCTTTCTATTATTGACTTAACACAATTGGTTTCGAAACTGTATATAAATAGCATCATCCAAGGGTTCCCAACACATTACATAGTTGTGTCACACTCATCATCTTTACAACAACTGTTGCATCATTAATTTTACATTAGGCGCTGTAGCTGCCTTCTCAGGGCTTTTTCTCAGTTATTTATTTTTGTAACATGTACTTGTTTGTATTGATAAGTACGGCTAACAATCCCCGTGGGTTCATCCCTACTTATTGGCCATGCTGTCAATAAAGATATAAAATTTATACTTAGACAACTGCACTCAAATATTAATCACGGAAAATATGGAGCGATCACTCGAAGAAAACCGTAGCTGATTCAAACAACCTAAATCTCGTCCACAAAAATACCAGTTATTATATGTACAGCATAGCAAGAGGTTGGGATACTACGCTTAATTTCCTGAACTTATATGATACTTTTCATTTGCATCTCAGCTTATTTTATTTTCCTATGTTAATTGAGACTTGAGTTATGATTACTAGCACACTGCCTTTAGATTACCTCGTTCGTTGTCATAAATAATATACCCCATAAATCACAAAAAAATTGTAGAAATCAGCCAAACTTACACAATCAAAAAGTATATGGGAACTAAAAGAAGTTGCCAAGGCTGTTATGTACTAATTCTACATTTTCGTCCCTTGCCCAGTGATTGCAATCCTTGCAAAGACTGTCAACATTTTCATTTCACGATGGTGTGAAATTTAAATGCTCTGACGTGAAATTTATTTTGCCTAAGCTTTGCAAGGATGCGTCACTAATTGCGTTGAAAATAATGTACTTACGAACGAAAATGTTTAAGGGTACTAATTTCGGCCCTATTTAGATCCAATACTTATGATTGTGTACGGTTTGGCTTCAATTTCCCCAACTTTTTGTTTATTTGTGGAATCTTTTATTAAGTTCCCATTAACAAAATCTATTTGTTAAAACTTAAAATAGAATAATTTTATAAAGCAGTATTAATTGCTATGGTATTAACAATGTCAAAATATCTAGTATTGCCACTAAAGACGTAATTTTGTAAGCATCGTTTGAGCTTTTTCAAACTTTTTGGTGACCAACAAAATCAAGATTTTTTTGGGGGAGGCCTAATGCATAGAGAAAATGTCGTTTTTGTTTTTAAATTCTCATATTTTACTGGAGCCAAGGATAAGCGCCCCTGTAAGCTTCACTTATCTGTCCATTATTCGTCCGTCCGTCTATCAGTACGCGCGTGTATCACATACAAATGCGAACAAAGCTCGATTTGTCCATAATATGTGATTTATTTGTCGGTTGGCATTATCCTTCAACCCGAAGGACGATACAATATTTTTGGTGACCCTGGGTCAGGGGGTGGCGCTAGAGTCCCCCAAATAATGAACATTTCTATTACCCGGGCCCCCTTTCACCAACGTGTGCAGTTTTAACAATGGAAAGGACGTATTCATTGTCTGTTTTGTATACTTCTTTGACGATCTGTTGCTTACTCCGGCATGCTCGAGCTAGTTCAGTATTATGTCCTCTTCGTTTTTTTTCCCCCTAGCTAAGATGCATCCTTGCGATGACTTTTTAAAAGAAACTTTACTGTTCAATTTGACTGATTATGCGTGATTTATGTGTGTGTGTGGGCTTGGGGGAGGGGTCTCCAAGATTTGTTTTATTGTGTTTAGAACAGTTTTCCGTATTTTTACCGGTTGTGTATCGTTTTTTGGTCATGATTATAGGACTGAATCAGGATAATATCAGAAAATGTGTATAAGATTTCATTTGAATTTTAGCATTTTGAGAAAAAGTAATTTACATTTGATTTTCCTTTATATAGCACTAAAGTTAATCCATTTCAGATACGGTTATTTATCAAACCACATTGTGAATACATAATCATACGTTCACTCAATACTTCAACACTGCCTTCCGTGGCGAAGATCGACTATCTAAGTTTTTTAGAAACTATTACCTTATTTTCGATTTTTAATTTGTTTTGGTTTGGTTTTTTTGTTTGTGTCTGGATGAGTGGTCATATCTCATATATAATATTCCGTTTAAAGATTGTAAGTTACACATAACGGTGATACTTGAAGTGTTTGTGTGATATTTTGCAGGACATAATCGATAATGAGCGTTTCCCGCGTACTTTCGATTAGATTTAAGTTATACGATTATAATGGGATTTATAAAATGTTGACCGGCAACCATAAACCACACGAAGACCGAATCAGTAACTTTATTTATTTAATACACCCTTTTTTTGATTTATACACGTAAAAATACCTAAAAATCCAATCAATCTATCACGATTAAATTGGTTCAGGGTTCTTGAGACGCGACCTTATGTGATAGGCAACATGAAACAACTATTTGTGATGATTTGATGCGAATTGCTTTTCAGGTTAATGCTAAACCTAGAAAAAACACAGTCTACTAAAATAAATCTGTAAACATTCAAGATGTATAGCGGGAGCCTGCAAAGCAAATATAGTAGAAGATTCAGATCATATTTCGTTAAATTGTTCTCAATGTACTATTAATCAACATCTTAAGATAAAAGGATACAGTAAACGTGTAAATTTCCAACATTTATGTATCCCTTTTAATCGTTTTATCTTGTTCAGTTTTTCAGTTTTTAAGCGTGATGTCAGTCTATGGCTTTCTGCTAAAAACAAACAAAAACAATAAAGGTTGGATGAATTATGGATCTATACAAGGAAAATGCCAAAGTCGTTGGAAGACGAGGACCGAGTACATGTGGTTGGAGTACCCGGGAAATTTGCATTTAAGTTTGATGATAGGATTTTTAGTTTAGTTGGTATAAGGGCTCGTTAACTGAAAGGCGCCATAATGCCACTCTGGCCTATGATATGCTATAAAGGCCTTAGGTAGGGGGAAGAAATGGATGTTTACCAGGTACTCAACAAACATGGCTTCAACTCACTCGTCTAACAACGACTTGGGCGTTTTCCTAGTCTAGTTTGGCTAAGGTTACCCTTTCTACCCGACATGTGGAAGACTCTAGGTTCAAACCCCGTGGTAAAGATTTTTGTAAGTGCTGAATTGTATTTTAAAAATTATAAACATGTTTTGAAATGCATACAATACTATGGAAAACATCCAATACGAAATACGAGTAAAGATTGCAAAAGGTTACTCAGTCTCCCATCGAATTTAGGTTTAAATTTTAAAATTTAAAATAAAAGTTTTCAAATTTTAATGTCCTATTTTATTTTCGATACCTACACAATTTTGGATTTAGTCACAATTCAAATTTTGCCAAATTTTTTAATTCTAAAAAAAAGCTATTAAAACTTGAAAATCTGTATAAACGCCATAATTAAATTTTTTGGGTTATTATTTCCTTCGTTGAAAGTAAACTTGATGTGAAAGGTGTTTTTTAAGAGGACTGAATCCCTGCAATCGCATTACCGTACTGAGGCAAGGGGGATCTAGGAAAAAACCTCAGTCAGGGTGCCGGTCTCGACGCAACTGAACCGCTTAGAAGGTCCGGCGATTCTTGCATTTTTCTAAATTTATTAATGATTGTCAAATCAAGTTTGTGTATCGTCCTATGATAAATTTGCTTTTTACCTAGTGGGCAAACCAGTCTTGGCAATTCTAAATTGACAAGCACACAAGCAAACAATTTTGTCAGAAGGAGGTGGGGGGGGGTGTTGAAGCTCGTTCGTGTCCACTCCCCCCCACCCCCCGCATCCCTGCGGGGGGGGGGGGGACAGTTGAGAAAGAATTTACGGTTTCATGGTTTTAGTTCAGCTTTCTAAAACGGGTTTTAACACGAGTTTTAACTTAATTTTATACTGCCTATTCTTGTCCTCTCGCTCGCGGATGTCCATGGCTTTTGTGTCTGGTACTGTCCTGATGTCTGGTCCTTTCCTTTTTTATCATGTATGATATTCCTGAGTCAATATACAAAGAGACAATCAAGAAATTAGAAGTAGTACGCGATCATGATGACGTATATCAACATCACAACAGGAGAGCCATTAATTGTTCGTGATTTTTGTGAGGTGTTGAGGGCAGGCGAGGGATTTAGTTAACTTCCAATTAAAATGTGGGATCATGGTAGTTTTGTCACTAGAACATCGAAACTTCTTAGCAGCGTAAAACCCTACCCGACTTGGCAACTTGTGTGCCTTGAAACATATATAATATTGCCTTAAAAAAAATATATATTTACCAAATACTACACACATTATCTAGGGCGAACGGTCGTCGCCCGCAGCCTAAGCGCACGCGACGTTAAGGCGACGACGGACCTCGCAGCCGCCATGTATACAGTTACCAGAGTTGGGGGTTTTAAGCCCTCTGCCAAACGCCGCCCCGAAAAGATTTACATATCTTGAAACTTGGTATATGACTGCATGTGGTCCATGACCAGACGCAGTCTTTTGCTTTCAACCAAAATCGGGTAACAGGGACCGGAGAAAATCAAAATTAGGATGATATCAAAAACGTAATTGTACTAAAGCTGGTATTTGTACTACGTTCAATGAAACACGGCTCTTTAACTATTAATAAATATCTAGCGACCAAAACACAAGGACTAAATTTTGGGGGACCGTGGGCCATAATGTGCAAAAAAACTCTGAACTTAAAAAAATAATCATTTAAAGAAACGCTACAACTGGAGAAGTTTTCAAACGTGGAATAGACTTTGATATTTTTCATTCTTTATCACTTTTTGAATATGGAAAGCAAAAATTGGGTAACGGTACCGGAGACAAACAAAATTAATCAAAAGCTAGGTAATGTTCCCGTACTCTTATGAATAAGACACTAGAAGAGAAAACTGTACATCTTAGAACTTTGACTTGGACCACACTTAGATGTCCCTCATGCGCAATCACTTTAAGCTTTCAAAACAAACCGACAATAGGGCCCGGGAAAATCAAAACAAATGAAAAATCAAACGCGCAAATTACTCGGCTAATAATTTTTAGCAAAACTTGAAATTAAACATGCTCTTAGCCATTCATACATACTAGCGCCCAAAACACAAGGGGCAAATTTGGGGGGACCGTGGGCCCAAAAAGTAAAAAATCGACTCTCAACCAGATTTTAATCATTCAAAGTCCTCATTCACGCCCTTGATAGGAAACCAAACAGCAAAAGATGGTATATCCCCCATAAATAACAAAAAGTGTATAAAAAACTGCAGCCAAGCTCCCCTCAAACGTCCTTCGTCTTCTTCTTTGCTTTGAGATATAGAAGTTGAGCCAAGCTTTTCATTCTTTTTCCCTAATTTTTTTTTGTCGCGATTGAAAAGAGTAAGATCATTTCGCCTGTTGACGAGCTGCCAAGACAAATTTTCTTGTAACAAGTAAAATTTTAAACTCCCAAAAGTATAAAAAAATTGCTTGGCTATTTGAATTTGGTAAATTCAATTGCCAGGCATTTTGCAAGCAATTTAAAAATTATAGTGATTTACAGAAAATGACTGCTCTAGTACGTCATTAAGGCCAATATTTTAGGATCAAAATCCTCCAGGGTCACGGAGCATAAGATCGTCAATAGTTAGATTTGGATATCTTGATGTTAACTTGTTTTATACTGGGGGGGGGGGGGGCGCACCTTAGATGGCAGTGACTATTTTGTTTATTTAGGATTGTTTGTGTTTTTGTCCAGATGGCGAAGGTTTTTCACATTTGTGTTTATTAAATAAATTATTTTTGAGCAGCGTGGCGAGCGTCTCCACTTGACTCTTATGGCTCGAATGTCTGTTTTGTTTTTTTGTTTTTTTTTTGTGTCCTAGTTACTGCTTCGATACAGGTCCGCACGCGTTTCTCCTGATCGACTAAATTTTGCACACATGTACATACCCGCTGGGGGCGGTTTCCTGTATAGTTTTTTGACAAACTCCGATCATTGGTTATAAAATAAAAAATAAAATAAAAAAATAAAAAATAAAATGTACCGAACGTTATGAAATTTTGGGGCAGGTGTCATAAGTACAACATTCTCTTCTATTTTCCAAATTTTCAGCTAAATCGGTCAAGACCTTAAAAGACTTATTGCTAATCATAATTCGAAAACGATGTTAAAAAAATGAAGGATGCAGTGAAGAATACAAAGATAGGCACTTTAGAAGGCATGACGTGAATTAAGTACAATGCAAAGATGTTGGAATAGTAAAGTGTACGAATAATGTCAGATCCGGTAGGCCTACACTGTGTGGTGGGCCTTATGGGAAATGTCGTACTCGGGTCATGTTGCACGTACCGGTGCTCGCCAACCACGCGTTCCAACTGAGCGTTTTTTCCTAGTACTTATTAAACGAGCTCAGGTGTTCTCTTTTCAACGGTCCCCCATGTTATTTCGCATGGACGATTTTTTGCTGATGGGATCTAGGCTAAAAAAATCACCAAGTGTAACAATTGTTTTTTCAGGTGATAGTGGACCAATAGTTTTTCTGTCAGCTCATTAATTTATAACAGGTTAGTCTAAATCCCATGTTGTTATTTATTTTAGCGGGTCAATACCCGCTTTAATAGAGTTGGATGCTGTATAAATCATCCAGCTCTTTTTCGCCACTGAGAGTCTGGTAACACATAAATCACGATAATTATGATGGCTTACCGAGAATGTTCAATACAAAATTAGACAATATGTAGAAGTCCCACTTACTATACTTTTTTCTCGCTTCAACGTAAGCGTTTTACATCTCTTTAATCATCGTAAATTACAATTATGTGTAATAGAACAATAAATTTTGCCCGATTATTAAAATTAAATATTTACATGGAACAAAAACTAAACTGAATTTTAATCCGGCAGCTTGTAATCGCGAGTCCCCCCCTCCCCCCCGCACGGTGGATACGGAAGATACTAACGGCTATTGAAAAACTTGAAATCTCGAATGCCTATAATTTTTCACTTTTAATACTGATGACCAAGTGTTATTCGTTTCTCAGCAAGAACTCAAGACGTTCGAGAGCGAGGGGAAAGACGCTTGACCGGTCTTAATTAAAGTACAAACATAAACAATACTGTATCAACCTTGCTTGCGAAGACAACTTGTTTTTTTTTGTTTTTTAAAGCAAGTTTTTTAAAGGATCGTGGTTTGACAAAAAAATTCAAGAGCACTGCATCTACGGCCTGATTGGAATCCGAAATTACAGGTGAATAGTCCTGAACGGATGCAAGAAAGTTCTTAAAATGTAGTAAATCACATCGCAGGACATGTTGTAGAAATTTCGATATTATATTGGCATTTTGTGTGAGACACGGTCAAGTTTCTGGTCTAAAATATAAAATGAATTTCCAATGTCGATTCTTTCTACAGAAAATAAATATAAGTCCTGAAAGTGTGAAGTGCACGAATACCGCAATGATGAAATATCTCCGGTATCTCAGCATATAGCAGGGCGGCACGTTGCACTAAAGGGAAGAGAATGTTGTAAAATGACCACCCGCCTATCGTAAAAAACAAAACAACCAAGCAACATTCGAATAGACAACCAATCAATGGCATTCTATTAAGCATTTGTATACTCGTGATTTCTTTAGAATCACCCACGAAGTCGGTAAAATGAGGCAAAGACGCACCACTTATTCCCGCCTAACTGCAAGCGGGATTAGCCACTTACAAAGTCAATCTGTTCTGTTCGTCTTTTGACCGAGAAAAACAATGGGATCACTTTTTTTAAATGCGTACTGAGCACCAACAGGATTAAATACAGTGAAGTAATTCTTGATTTTGATTTTATAAACCCTAATTATAATTTTAATCTTTGGCAAACGTAGATCATTTATTGTAAAACCAAGCAACACAAAGTTTCAAGACAATAAGGCTGATGACAAAGAAGTTTGCTAATGAAGAACTAACATCCATTCTTTGCATGGACAGAAAAAAGAGCAGATATTTCAAATGGTTTTATTTTGCACTTCTCCTTTTTTCGAATTCATACTATTCCAAAATGTTTTTTTTTGTAAATGAAAGAATATTATGAATGATTATCTTGAGAAAAATTAACAACACATGCACAAACAGTGGACAGTCTGTACCACTGTTGTTTGAAAGAATGCTTATAAAAACGGATGTAAATCGGAGACAACTTGGTTTGTTTAGCGGTAGGACTCGACGTATACGCACAGACGGACGACAGACAGTAAACAAAGCATACGGGGCTCTTGAAGGGGGTGACTATTATTAGTGTTGTAGTCGATTATACGATGTATCATATAATTTATGTAGGCCTATAGATTAATTGACTAGTATCGAGTGTTTTTATTCGACATCGTCATATCTAAGTTATGTGTCATGTTTAACAACGGTGTGATTAGTGATGGGTGGATGTTTTACGTTATAACGCCTTACAGAGCTAAGGACATCATTGATAAGGAAATTCCTGTATTTTTCACAGCTTATAAAATATTATAAAAAATAAATCGGATACCCTAACCATCACGAAGAACCAACGTATGACCTGATTCCATTTGTAATATCATTAATCTATCACGAGAGAGATGGGAATGGGTTCCTGAGATGCGATATTAATTCTTTAACCATGAACATGTCGTAATAGCATTTTCAGGTAGCTATACACTCTGCAATCTGCATGGGAAAGCATAATTAAAACAACTGTCAAATTTTTAAGAGTAACTGGCGATTGTATATACATTCGAACGTTCATCAAATTTCGAATAAGTTTTTTGAATGTATTACGCTTTATCTTTTACTAGAAGCTTTGCAAACGCTTTTTCAGGCGTTGGATAGCGTATTTTTTTTTTAAAAAAAAAGCGTAAAATTGCGATTTGTCATTTGAATAATTTTTTAAAATTGCGCTCAAATTTCACATCGAATATATTATTCATAAAATTAAGGTTCTGTAAAAAATCATTACAATCGATAAAACATGTCGGTGTCATAAGTCAAGAAATTCTTTGAAAAATCGAAAAACTTGTAAAATTTGCGATTTAAAGAGAACTATTTTTTTCGATTGCGCTCAAAACGTGGGAAGTTCTAAGTTTCAGAGAGATTTAGGGGGGGGGGGGGGGGGGGGGGAAGGGCCTGCCTCCCTAAAATTTTCATCGAAATTGGATATCGGTTTAGCGTTAGCCGGAATCTTGTTAACTAACACCAATAGTACACAGAAAAAAAGGAAAAAACATTCGGATTTTTTTTTCCTCCAGTGTAGTCGAAATGGAATCTGCGCTTCGCTAGCTACGCTCATCCATTATAACTGCATATTACAACGAGCACAATACTCCACAATGTAAATCATAGCAAGCCTTAATGGATAGAAAACATAATTAGAAAACATTACTTATAGACATAAAAATAGGCAATATACACAAAACAAATATAATAATGTAACTCTTGACAAATATTTGAAATCCTCAATTTAAACGTGAAGCTATACAAATTATTAACATGAAAATTAATAAGTGATATTCTGAAAGAAAATAAATCAAACCTGGATATGTAGAAAAGACTAATGAAAAAAGCTAGTGTGAAATTATAATGTTTAAATAACCTAAAGCTTGAGTGACACGATATTAAATTTAAAATATGTATTTACTACATATATTTACCTCTAAGATAAGCTTATGTTAATCTTCCAGTATTACTACATCTATTTTTATAATGCGAGGCTTGTGGAACGTCAATTAAGTCATTAGATACCTAATATACAGTGCTTAATCTGTGGTGTACGCAGTTATACGCATACCACTACCATTTTCCCATCCCGTATGATGGTTGAACTTAAGGCGTTTATACTACGTATACTATATACATCGCTTATTACAGTTGCAATTTGTTGTTCAACCGTAATGTTTATCAGTCCGTGTTTATTATTATTATTATTATTATTATTAATTATATTATCATTATTATTATTATTATTATTATTATTATTATTATTTTATTTATTTACTCCAAGACCAGTTTTTACAACCATTAATTCCTAGGATATAATAAAACCACATAAACATCAACAACATAACAAACCTGAAAATAGAAAATACACATAGACCTACAGTTTAAATATAATATAAGACACATATTGCCCCTACAACAAACAACACTTTTTCCTAAAAGTAAAAGTTGAGTCATTTAAAAGATCTAAAACAAAGTCATTTCTAACTGCCTTAAAGTATTAAAATTGGTCGATCACTCTAGGCAAATAAGAGTATTTATACAAATCAATCCTAAAGCCTTAGGAGGGATCAAATAAATAATACGTACTTGCCCTACGAAACAGGCACATTAATACAATTATTTAACTTTAAAACATCTCGGCAATCGACCCATTGGTTAAATCTTTTTTAAACCACGAGGTCAGAAGTCTGCCTCCTACCACGAGCGAACTGCAAGCGCAAGTCCACACATAATGGTTTCATAATTCCTTCCTGTGGTACACAAATGTAGGATCGGCTATGAGGTGACAACCATTTAACAAACCGCTGCTGGAGTCGCTTCTAAACTGTCAATTTTTGTCTTGTGATGATGGTGACGCAGATATACTTTCATACTCCTACTGACATATCCAAATGTCTGGTAGTTTTCCTTATTTCCCTCAAAAATTCTAAATCTCCCAAATCAAATCTATGAAATCAAAGTTTTCCGTGGCCAAGCCCCCGACCCCCATTTTGGCATTACAACATCGAAACGTTGAAGGGAAACAATGGTGAGTTATTTTCTCAAACAGCAATTTACAGCCTGGAAAAATAAGGATTTCGATCTGGAAAAGCCAGATAATTTGGTAACCTAAAAAAATAACACCCAGAGGGCATAATAACGGTACTTTAAATACAAACAAAGCACTGACATATATTTTGTATGTATGTATCGCTCAACCGAATATAAGTTGTATGATCTTGCTATATCTACGGTATCTCAGTATCAACACTATAAAAGCTAGTGGTATAACTAAAACCTCCCACACCCAACGGTAACAAACGCATAATATTTTTCGTATGTAGGTCTACTTCAGCACCCATCGTTATAGTACATTATATTATGTGGAAAAACTGTCCAGGGACTAATATACTTGGACTAATTAAAAGTCCGAATGTATTCGCCCTTTGACCGAGGAAAACGTTTTACTTTCATCTGGATAAACATTGTCAGGGGACAGGGGCAGGTTTTAAAAAAAAAATCCGAACGACGATCTACTTGTTCAAATTAGGTGCCGATATGAGCTTCCTCTACCGGTCAAATACTAAAGGCGTAAACTGAGCATCAGGCTGAATAAAGTTAGTTCCTTTGAAAAATTTAATTATCTACACCTAGGCCTAATAATAATTTAAATCTTTGAAAACGTAATGCATTCATTAGTTTATATTTACATATTGAAAAAAAAACGATTACAAAGACATAATTCCACACAAATATAATAATGTAATAATACTTAAGTGTACAACAAGACAATAATAAGACGACCCACTGATCTAATATTCAATTAGGATATTAAAAAAAGTTAAAAAATGAATGAACAAGCCAAATAGAATAGAAATAAGGAAAATAAAAGTTAAGCAGAAAACAGAAACATTTCCGTATTATAATGTGAAATTGTTGGAAATCCAAGTGGCCTAATTTAGTTTTATCTTGTTCCATTTTGGCTGCTTAAATTATTCTTAAATCGCTACTGCGACGCCCCCTAGTAGCGATACATAAGAACATCGTGAAACGGTAAAGTAGTCCACCTAATGCATCAGTACAGCGGTGCCATCTAACTGCAGTTGGTAGTAGTATATTATGGCAATTGCGCGAGACAGTATGACCATGGTATGACAGTTGCCCGAAAAAATAAATCGCAATATTATTAAAATAAATACACTTTTAAAACGTTAAATGAGTGAAATATTGGTTTTAATATTATTATATTAAATAAATAAAATAAAATTAATATATCAGTTGCTCACTATGTCAATTTGTTGTAGGTCAGTCGAGGCTTTCCCAATAAATAAATAAATAAATAAATAAATAAATAAATAAATAAATAAATAAATAAATAAATAAATAAATAAATAAATAAATAAATAAACAAATAAATAAATAATAATAAATAAATAAATAAATAAATAAATAAATAAATAAATAAATAAATAAATAAATAAATAAATAAATGCCCATTACCCATGCTTATAGTAAAAGTACTTCACATACTCAACTTCACATACTTATATGTGGGTGGCGCACAAAGGTGTAAGAATGATGTAAAGTTAAGTTTACGTAAACATTACTTGCAAGCACCCATCACTGCAGTCGGTGGTAATCACTAGTCAGCCAACGACTAATAATCAGTACTCATTGTATCGACCACAAATACCAATAAATTCCGAAAATTTTACTATAAAAATAAACTTTTCCATGGAATACCCTCTGTAGGTCGGCTTGGGAGCTGTGGGCTCCGCATCAGACATACACGATGTGACTTAGGTATAACGACTCACTTGGTATTTATGGTTTGGTATGTTGTGAAAAGAATATTAAGGCTATTGTACCGCCTCTGGCCGATAATTTGAAAGTCGAAGAAACATGTCTGAAAAGTTTGCTGAATGAAAGAAAGCCTTAAAATAACAGAAAAAAAATTGTGAATTTTTTTGGGCGGGACATAACCTCACTTTTGGAAATTATATTTAGATTTTTGGACAAAAGTGTGATATATACAAGACTAGTTCAAAATTAAATTTTGAGAATCGGTTTTCTGGACATAGTTTCTAAACACCTTTAGCTACAACTTGACTATAGCTAAAATAGTTTTCTGAAAATAACAGTTGGTGTACGAATTTTTTTGTCAAACGGTACAAATACGAGTTTTGTACCGTTTGACAAAAAAATTCGTACACCAACTGTTATTATCAGAAAACTATTTTAGCTATAGTCAAGTTGTAGCTAAAGGTGTTTAGAAACTATGTCCAGAAAACCGATTCTCAAAATTTAATTTTGAACTAGTCTTGTATATATCACACTTTTGTCCAAAAATCTAAATATAATTTCCAAAAGTGAGGTTATGTCCCGCCCAAAAAAATTCACAATTTTTTTTTCTGTTATTTTAAAGGCCTTCTTTCATTCAGCAAACTTTTCAGACATGTTTCTTTGACTTTCAAATTATCGGCCAGAGGCGGTACAATAGCCTTAAGAGGACACAACCTAAAGCATTCGCATTATAACAACAAGAAACCAGGGGCACTTTTTCACCTCGGATTGCCGGTGTCGGGTAAAGATTCCGTGCCCGTGTGAAATTAAATATTTTGCGATTACAAATTTAAATTGTTTCTACTTTCTACACATCTTAGCTTCATTATGTATAAGCATGTATGTTTTTTTTTTAATACCTGCATTGCCAGATTCAAGGTATGCCTTATGGAAATAAGACCATGGGTTTTTAATAGTAATCAATAAATATGTTCAGTGTGCCCAAGTGTCGGATAAATATGTTTAAAAACTCTTGTTTTAATAGAATACAAAGCGGTTGTTATGTATATCTACCATATCATGTAAGTCATGTTTGTCACCTGGGGTGGGACTGACTCTTTTTTAAGTGTTCACATGTGATTGTTATGTATTAATTTTGTCACTTTATTGTGTCATGCTATCTTTTATATGTGTGCGATTCTTTGTGTGTATTATATTTTTATTATACCACACTTGTGGGGCTTTGCCATTATGCTGATGAATAAATAAATGATAATTATGTGTGTGCTTCAGCTAAACCTCCAGGACCCAGGATGCCTAGGGTCCCTCGGGACCCCTGTGCATGAGTTGATGCACGCTGCTGGCTTCCTGCACGAGCAGAGCAGGCTCGACCGAGACGGCTACGTCATCATACAGTACGATAACATCATCCCAGGTGGGTTTATTTTACTGTGCATGAGTTGATGCACGCTGCTGGCTTCCTGCACGAGCAGAGCAGGCTCGACCGAGACGGTTACGTCATCAAACAGTACGATAACATCATCCAGGGTGGGTTTATTGATACTGTGCATGAGTTGATGCACGCTGCTGGCTTCCTGCACGAGCAGAGCAGGCTCGACCGAGACGGCTACGTCATCATACAGTACGATAACATCATCCCAGGTGGGTTTATTTTACAAGTATAAGATATAAACATTCTCGCTGTGTTTTTACCCACGTAGGACCTAAGCGGACTAACCTGCTTTTGACGGCAATGTTATTGTTTAGTTTAATCTTATGGTACTAGAAGACTTACATAAAAGGGACATTTGGGATACACCCATAGCCATGGATGTCTTAGATCGGGCAATGCAATATAACAGTTTGAATAGTTAAATTAGCTTGGCAAAACAACTTAGTTAAGAATTTGCTTAATTCATTGTTTTCAGGCTATGAAAATAACTTCGCGAAAGCCGGTGCTGGAACGACCACTTCTTACGACATTCCATACACGTACCAAAGTGTGATGCATTATTCCAGTTTAGCTTTCTCGAAGAATGGTCTACCTACGATCATCGGAACGGTAAAATAATATATTATGACAATGTACTTTTAAATAATTATTACTTGCATTTTGATGGCACATATCTAATTTTGGTAGAAAAACTTACGATAGCATGCACTTACTTACACCTACTTTTACACCTACACCTACACCTACACCTACACCTACACCTACACCTACACCTACACCTACACCTACACCTACACCTACACCTACACCTACACCTACACCTACACCTACACCTACACCTACACCTACACCTACACCAATCGTATCGTAATGGATCAGGTCCCTACGATGGTTAGCTTAGGCTGGCAACAAGTGAGTGACTATAATGATGCTTTGCTTTCAGCCTGACGCCACGGTTGAAATGGGACAGCGCCTAGGACTGCACGCAAACGACATCAAGAAGCTGCGTGCAATGTATGGTTGCCCTGCAGCTTAAACCATACCAACTTAAACAAAGAAACACCCAACAACATACATTGTGCCGTGTCAATTATTTGTCTATGGTTTTAATATTATATTGCAATATCAAGAAGAATTCTTTCTAAAAACCCGGATATGGCTATTGTACCACCTCTGGCCGATAATTTGAAAGTTGAAGAAACATGGCTGAAAAGTTTTCTGAATGAAAGAGGGCCTTACTTAAAACAGGATTTTTTTTTTGGCGGGACGTAACCTAACTTTTGGCCATTATGTGTTGTTTTTTGACAATAGTGTAGCCAGCACAGTTATTGCAAAATTAATTTTTGAGAATCGGTTTTCTGGATACAGTTTCTTAACACCTTTAGCTACAACTTCAACTATAAGGACAAATAGATTTCTGAAAATACAGTTGGTGTACGATTTTTTTTGTCAAACGGTACAAATATGAATTTTTTTGATTTTTGTATCGTCTGGCAAAAAAAACTATTTGTCCTAAAAGTTGAAGTTGTAGCTAAAGGTTTAAAGAAACTATATCCAGAAAACCGATTCACAAAATTTAATTTTGCACTATCTGTGCTGGCTACACTATTGTCAAAAAAACGACATATAATAGTCGATAGCGAGGTTATGACCCGACCAAAAAAAATAAAAAAAATCGCTGTTTTATTAAAGGTACTCTTTCTTTCAGCCAACTTTCATGGACTTCTAAGGTTTTGACCCTACCCTGATTACAACAGCCTTAAGTAAAAAATGTTTGATCATTTGTTTCGTAAGAATTAATTAAGTTTTGAGAATTATGAATTTTGTAAGCATTATTTTACTTAAGCTTCCATGTTTTTTACCATAAGATTATTGGTATAAAAACATCAATACTATTGTTGATGGTAGGATTTGTGAAAAGATAGTGAGAAGCGTTAAAAAATATTATAGCGTGTATGGTACATACTGACGGGTAATCTTTTATACCTGATATAAGTACAAACATAAAATATTAAAATCAATTAACAAAATGTGTGCGTGTTCCAGTGCACATTATAATATGTAATCAGCTTCTACTTTCTTAAAACACTTATGAAGTTAATAAAATAATACAAGCACACTTTAACCTCGTCTAGCTTATTAAATAATATAATGTTAAACATCAATGCATACCCTGTCCTACTTTCTTAGCAGAAATATTGACTTTATATTTTGTTAATCATAATAAATATATGGAATAATTGTGTGGCTCGTTGGTCTTGTGGTTAGCATATCTGCTTCCAATGCAGAAGGTCCAGGGTTCGATTCCCGCTAAAGTCAGAAGTTTTTTAACTTCTAAATTGGACTTCCAGTCCATCAGTTCTTGTATTAGGAATTTGTAAACGAATTGACTTTGGAGCCGTCCTAGCAACGAGGCAAATAATAAATTTAAAGTTGTTCTGAATCGGCCTTGTTGATTCTGCGTTGATCCGCGGGTGTTCGCACTGTCCACACCACTGATTGCTATATTTCCCTATTAAAAATATTGATCTTTGTTCGGTTATCGCTCACTCCTCGATTGCGTCGGGGCCTACAGGGTTGGCTTGGTCACTTTGGTTTACTGTCCCCCACTGAAAATCAGTTATATGACTGAGTAGGTAGACTCTTAATACGAATTTATTTATTTATTTATTTATTTATTTATTTATTTATTTATTTATTTATTTATTCAATTCTCGGAAAGTCTGTTCAAACTTTCATATTGGAATGTTAAACTAAATTTGACGAGATGACTTGAGTTCAGATTAATTTAGTGGAATGTCATCCTAACCAAACCAAACAAATCTTTGCATTACATGGCTCATACTTACCCGGAACTTGTAAAAGGACACCCAAGCCTTATACGCGCTCAAGAGCAGTGAGATCTCCAAGAAGGGATCAAGCTCTCACCGTTCTACATTAATTTATTTTCCCTGCTCTTACAAACCTTACTACACTCCGTGGCTGCATTCTTGGAAAGTTTGGATCAATTTCGATGCCACTCTTGTTTTAAGCATTCACATTTATTTTACCAAGCTTTGCAAAGGTGCTATCACTGGCCGTAGTGAATATATGTGGGCCTATTAAGAGAATTATAAAGAAAATGGTTATGAGCGTTGCCCTTCTTTTGGATCACAATGCTTTTGAATCGGGCCTACGCAAGACTGTCGCTTTTGAGTTCGTAGGCTGTCCTTTTAACAAACAAACCTTTCACTCTCAAACGCATTGAGATCTCAAAGAATGACCATGCAAGATTATGAAACAAATTCACTTTGCCCCGTGGCTGTATCTTTGCAAAGTTTGGCAAAATTTCATTTGCAATTATTGTTTTAAATACAAAAGTTAGTGTAAATTTATTTTGACAAGATTTTAAAAAGAAACGTGGAGTGTCCGATGTGATGCTGGATGATACGTCCATAAGATAACGGTCCTAATTCAATTGGTATTTGCACAAAAAATTACTTCATGAGAGATATTCACATGTTTTTGTCTCAGTTGGTAAAAAGTGAAACTAGGATTCAGTTACATTTTGAATTAAACTGTAATACAAGAGAAAATGTAAGCAGGCCAAAAGGTACAGAATTATCTGCATAAACAATTCAAAGTTGGTACGCGTGGGCAGATGCATGTTGGCTCCTTGTCGGTAACTTGAAATGAAAAATAACGTTGTACAAATTGCATTTGAAATATAATAATATATTACGCAATTACCTTTTTTTGTTTGTTGATGCAGATCCCTTTCCTCCTCCTTCCCCTCCCCTCCCACCACAACTCCACAAGCCAATGTAAAAATTTTAAACTCAAAATCATAAAAAAATTACTTGGCCATTGAATTTGGTTTATGACGAGAACTTTAAAATGTCAATGGCCAAGTCATTTTTTAATGATTTTGAGTTTAAAATTTTTTTTCACTTTTTTTACCACAAAATGGTTGGCTTGGCGCTCGTCAACAGGCGAAATGATCTTACTTCTTTCCAATGCGAAACTAGGGATGAAGAATGAAAAGATTGTCTCAAAATATATATCTCACAACATACACAGCCGAAGACTTTTGAAGGAGAGCTCGGCTGCCGTTTTTTTTTTTTTTTTACAATTTATTGTATTTGGGGGGGGATATAACATCTTTATGTTGTTTGTTTCATATCAAGACGTGAAAACGATGATTCAAAGAAAGAGAGAAATTTCAAATGTAATTTTCCATCTAAATTATTCGGATGTAGGGCCAACAGCTTAGACAGAGTTTGATTCACTTTCTGGGATGGTAGAGGGCACTAGGGGTGAAATATCGTTTGCCTCCCAGAAAAATATTAATTCTTTTATTTTTATCTACCACCATGCCAAATGTCATGCTGGTAAGTGTTGATCAAATAAATCACTACAAGGGGTGGGGGTAAATGAAAAATGTGAAATTATACAGATTTTACCTAAACATCCTTAAGCATAATTTTATTGGATAATTTTAATAATTATAATGTATAGAAAACGACCTAGAACCAATTCCAATTTTAAGGGAATATTATAGAGGGCACTAGGGGTTAAATTCATTTGCCTCCCAAAACATTGGAATAGTTATTCTTATATTTATATTTACCACCATGCTAAAATTCATGCTAGTAACTTACTATACAGTGTATGTCACTAAAAGAATTATTATATTAGGGTTGGGGTTAAAAAAAGTTTTTTTTTGTGTGAATGATTTGTTGACTGGACTTTAAAACATTGACGCATAATTTTAATCAGCAATTACAATATTCAAATTGTATTAAATACGACCTAACGTTTTTCCCAAAGTAAACGGTGGTAGGGAACAGTGGGGTTGAAATATCGCTTGCCTCCAGGCGGATTACTATTTTTCGTATGTACCATCATGCGAAAAATCATGCTGATAAGTGATAACTCATTAGGTGCCTTCATGGTGAATGCTGGAAATCAAGGTAAAAATAATATGAACTATTAGGGATAGGGGTTGAAAAATGTGGTTAAGAAAATAAGAATAAGCCGATTGAGTTAAAACACATTAAAAAGGAATTTTAATAACTAATTTAAATGACAATTCATTTTTGGGCTGGATCAATGAATAATTGCAATTTTAGGGCATGATTGGGGGTGGAATATCGCTTACCTCTCGCAGGATTATTTTTCATATTATTATGTACCATCATGCCAAATTTTATGCTGATAACTGATTAGGTGGCTTCATGGTGAATGCTGGAAATCAAGGTAAAAATAACACAAACATAACAAAAAGTTGTCAAAATACAGCGAAACCTTACACCCTCAAAAGAAATGAGATCTAAAATAGGGCCAAGTTCATTCTACCCTTCCACATTTGCGCAATCTTTATTCATAAACGTACAGTGACCCGTAACAGCATCCTTGAAAATCTTGGCAAAATAGAATTTACAATATTAAGTTAATGTAATAGTTCATCCAAGTACTTTTTTCTAATTAATTCAAACGAAATATCATGCACACGTACATAGCACGAAGTTTAAATGTCGGTCTCAGAGAAGCCATCTTGTTCTGAGTTATATGAGTGGGTGGTTGAAGCTGCAGAGGTATCTTCTGGGCCTGGTTTATCACGGAGACACCGGACATCCGTACATAGCTCGTAGTTTAGTGATATCGGTATCAGCAAAGCCATCTCGTTGACCCATCTTGACGGTCGCATCGGGCTGCATGAAGTACATTCGTAATATTAGAGATATGCTACAATGTTCACCCTGCGTCTGAACTAAATCAAGAGTAATCTTTTTCCGACTCGTGTTACTCACAAGGCAAATCTCTGATCTAGTTTAAAATATACATTTATTTTATATACATTCTGAAGTAACACCCGGCGAATGTGCTTGGAGTGGACGGCTTGCACTATTTATGTAACTAGATCAACTTACTCTAGTGGAATTCTACACTATAATTGAATAAGCTTACGCCTGGGTTATGCCTGGGTTATTATATATATAAATAAAAACTTTGTGTTTATATTAACTTCACCCATATCCCAGTGTTTCAAAGTGTTCTAATAGGTCAAATGCATTAAAAATATATCCCCGAAGTTTTCCCTGATGGCCTGTTAGATAACGTCATCGAGTGACGGCTCTATGTATATAACGACGCCAGAACGTACCGAATATTTACGGGCGCGGTTGATAACGGTATCTATCTAATAATCTTCCAGACCCTTTGATTTACTTCTGACGCCGGGTGTAGGGGCTACATAGCAAATGATAGTACACCAACACGGTTGGCTCGAGCGTTATCCGCTCGACTCTGATTCGGGAGGTCTTGGATTCAAATTTATTCGAGACCGGCAATCCTTTTTTGTTTAGGTTTTTCCCAGTAAAAAGTCATCCTTTGACCATTGTCTCAACTATATTATTACTTGTTAGACACCTGGAAAGGGGCATGCATTGCACCCTAGACTGGTTTCTGACGAGAAAATTAATAATGAATAACATTAACTAGTATCTTAACATTACGATTAATTTATTTCAAAATATTTGGAGCCAGCATTCCATAATGTATTTGGGAATATTATTTAAAATTATCAATAGAAATGTACATTGGTATTATATTTATAGTGTGTCCCAATACATACTACAAACATACTACGGGCGACTGTTTCGCTAGATCCGCCGGCAGTAACGTTTTGCGCGTACTAACAATGTTAAAGGGGCTATTAACCCAAAAAGTCATTTTTTACCACATATTTTAAAGCATAATACTACACTTAAATGACAGTTCAAAAAATTATATTTTGTAACTGTGATTTTACACGAATTTTTCAAATTTTTTGATCAAGAAATTTGCAATAATGGGTGTTTAAGGAAATTTCTTAAATCGGCTGAAACCTGCTTCATTTTTGTTCCACATAGATACTAGAGCATAGTACCAAACTAAAATGCCACTTTATAATATTGTGCCTTGAAACTGTGCACAAATATACACTCAAACACGCAGAAATTTGCATTCCAAAATCACACCCCATCTTGGTAATTAGCATATTCTGACCGAACCACTTAAAACAAAAATAGAGAATTTACAGAAAAGGCTGTAGAGTGTAGAGTACGTCAATAATGGCCAATATTTTTTTGGATCAAAATCCTCCAAGGTCACGTGGCATAAATATCGTCCCCATGTTATTTCTTATGGGAGACTTTTGCCGATGGGACCTAGCTCGAAAATAGCCAAGTTTGATAATTTTTTGGGAGGTCATGGTGGCCCCAATAATTTTTTTGTTAATTGCTAAATTCATTTCTAGATAGCTTGTATGAAATATATTTTTTGAGTTTAGCGGTTAAATACCCCTTTAAAGCATTGGGCAGCCATGTCCCGCTTTGGTTAGTGTTTCAACTACTCTTACCTGGATATGACTTTAGCGCAGTGGTTCCCAACCTGTTTCAACTCAAGGCTCCCCATTGCTCCATTTAAATATTTCGCGGCACCCCCTACAACCGACTACCGAGTAGTAATTTGCAAACTTGGAACCTTGTTTAAACAGGGAGGTCAAAAGTCGTCCATTTTAATCCCCAAGTTGACTATGTTTCGTAAATAAATGTCGTTTCAATCAGCTAATTAATATGGTAATTACTCATCACACATCACCGCACCATGTAAATTGCATAGTTAAGTAACGGTCATCATACAACCGTGTGTTCATAAAATTTAGTATCACTGCTCGTGCTTTTTACTGATTTATCCGATAGTTTCGAACATTTGTTTTCACACGTCACTACTACCGCATTCTATCTCGATGACGTCCGGCCAGCGAGAAGTGGACAAGGTTATTGTGCAGGGCGCATGGAGGGTGGCAGCTAGCATAGGATTCAAGATCAGCATCGTTGTGCATTTTTACTAAATGACCATTTTTCAATTGAGACCGTTTTGAATAAAAACTGTTGTAATGAGCCGATAAGTATATATTTTTCTAAGTGTAAAAATTGATATTTAGTTAATTTGTAATATTTCATAAACTACTTGTTTTTCCTTATGTACAAGAATTTCGCGGCACCCCTACATAAAGTCCACGGCACCCTGGTTGGGAACCACTGCTGTAGCGTGATGGTTATAGTATGAAAGACAACTATTTTTTTAATGTAGATTACCAAAAAAAGATTTGATTTTGTTAAATGCAGTGTCATTGAAGCTTCAAACAAGTTTGACCAAAAAGTCAATACAAACACTTAAGAAGCAATTGTTCATATAGTTACCGATTACAAAATTTTGTAACAACCTGATTACCTTTCCAACAATAGTGGGTTTCCCATTCTTCGAGAAAGCTGTACTGGAGTAATGCATTACACTCTGGTAGTTGTACGGAACACTGTAGGATGTGGTCGACCCCGCTGAGGCCTTCCCGAAGTTACTTTCTTTCCCTAAAATGTAAAAACAAAATAATAATAATATCAATATAATCAAAGGCATATAAATATGAACACAAACCAAACCAGTTGCTATTGGGCTAAGCTTACTTTAACCTTCTTGATAGAGATTTATTTTAGGGGTTTAGATAACAACACCAGTGGGATATTGGGCTAGGACCTTGTTTGAATTTTGTGTTCGAAGAAAAAGAGTATTACATACAGTCATATGGCGTTATGACATGTCAATTGTGACATAGCCCACTTTTATTCTCATGGACGATGGAGCCTATACTAGTGGTATAAGCCTGTCAGTACACCCCCCTGGAGTGACCTTGGAACCCACCTGGCAGTATATTCTCTGTTCTAATGGTGACGTGTTCATCCCGGTCCCTTCTGCTCTGCTCGTGCAAGAAGCCAGCGGCGTGCATCAACTCATGGAGAATGGTGCCTATGTTAGTGGTACAGCCCGGGGTCTGCAAATTCACCTAGACACGAGCATAGCACAAAACATGAGCAATTATTACGTTTACATCGAATCACTATTGGAGTTAACCAATGTGTACATTGTACAATCAGTACAATCATTACAGTAAATTTAAAAAGTAAGTGTCTGTTTATGTAAGGATGCAACTGGAGATGTGCTTATTGCTGATGAAAATGTTAAATATACACCATTTACCACATCAATCTTAGCACTTGTCTAATTCACTATTTATTCTTAAACCATATAACCAACTTCATACAACTATTGCCCCAGAAAGCCCTCAACCCTTGACAAAGATCTCCCCCGAATCCGATCCGTAACACCGGGGTTCTCGCCTAAGTCTCAACAGGCTTAGTCTATTCCTACAATTCTCTATCCCTATCACCTGACTATGGGACCTAGAACTCTGGCTAGAATCTTTCCCCGATCCTGCCAGCGTTCACTACTGTAGTGGATTCACTACTGTACAGATTCACTCTGACGTTGGGGAAAGAAAGTAGGGGTATTAAGGGTATTTGACCAGTCAAGAAATCCAAATTTATGCTTAGAAATCAATGTTAGCGGCAAAATGTGAGACATTTGGGTACCGGGCTGATTTACAAGTAAAAAACCCCAATAAACCCGAATTTGCCCGGTACCACCTCGGATTTTGGCCCGTTTGCCCAGAATCCAAGATGGCGTCCAACAAGGTGTAAAATCCGGATAAACCCATTAAAAGTACTATTTTTGTTCATTGAACACGTCAGTGGGGTTCATTTTACGGTTTTAGGGGTCGCGGAGAACGATTGAAAGTGTTGCGTAAAAGCCCCAGAAACGGAAGAACCATTTTCAAAATGGCGACCACTTTGATGGAGAAAACTGGGTCTATTTTCCCCTTTGAGTAAATACCATTTTATACGTGTGAGACATTGTGGTACCAGGCTGAATTATGGGTAATAAGCCTCGCTGGTGGTGGTACCGGGCAGATTAAGATTCAGCAGGGCTTGTTACCCATAATTCAGCCCGGTACCACAGTGTCTCACACGTATAAAAAGGTATTTACCCAAAGGGGGGAAAAACACTTTTCGCCGTATTAAAGTGGCCGCCATTTTGAAAAAGGTACTTTCTTTTCTTGGGCGTTACCGCAACACGTTCCATCGCTCTTCGCTTGACCCGGAAAACCCTTTAATGAACCCTTCTAAGGTGTTCATCCAGCACTAATAGGACTTCAAATGTGTATCTATTTTTAACAACTTGTTGCACGTCATCATAAAATCCAGGCAAATGGGTCAAAATCCAAGATGGTACGTCCGGGTGAACTCAGATTCGACATAGTTTGTTACTTACAAATTATGCCGGTACCCAAATGTCTCCCACATGAAATGGTATTTATCCCGAAAAACGGAAAATCCCGTCTTTTCTACATGAACGTGGCCGCCATTTTGAAAATAGTGCTTCCGGTTCTTTTGCAATTCCGCAACACATTCCATCGTTCTCCTTGACCCCGAAACCCTTAAAATGAACCCTCCTTAAGTGTTTACCCAAAATTAATAAGACTTTTCCTGCGCTTTTCAACACCATGTTGGACGCCATCTTGAATTCCGGGCAAATGGGTCAAAATCTGAGGTGGTACCGGGCAGATTAAGATTCAGCGGGGTTTATTACCCGTAATTCAGCCCGGTACCACAATGTCTCACACGTATAAAATGGTATTTACTCAAAGGGGAAAATAGACCCAGTTTTCTCCATCAAAGTGGCCGCCATTTTGAAAATGGTACTTCCGTTTCTGGGGCTTTAACGCAACACTTTCAATCGTTCTCCGCGACCCCTAAAACCGTAAAATGAACCCCACTAACGTGTTCAATCAACAAAAATAGTACTTTTAATAAGTTTATCCGGATTTTACACCTTGTTGGACGCCATCTTGTATTTTGGGCAAACAGGCCAAAATCCGAGGTGGTACCGGGCAAATTCGGATTTATTGGGGGTTTTTACCAATAAATCAGCCCGGTACCCAAATGTCTCACATTTTGCCGCTAGTATTAAAAATCTTTAATTTTTTTACCAGTCTATAATGGCCGGGGGCGGCTCCAGTGGCGTTCTACTCGGCGATCCACGCCAAGACCCTTCCAGTGGTGGACATCCACGAGGGCCTGTTAAGGTGGACTTCTAAGCCAGTGGGCAACTGGAATTCCCTCCCTGGATTCACTGTTTGTCTGCCTATTGGTCCTGTGCATCTCTATAATACGTCTGGCTGCCTGTGTATGTCTGTTTGTCTGCCTCACCACATAACTTACCTGTTGCTTCCCGCCTATGCGATCGACAGACGACCAACAGCCTGTCTCCTGGCTAGTGATGACGATGTAGTCTATCTGTCTGTCTGTCAACCTGCATACCTATCTGTTTGTCTGTCTGTCAACCAGCATGACTGTGTCTGGCTGTCAGTGTCTGATTATGTCTGTTTGTCTGCCTCACAACATAACTAACCTGTTGCTTCCCCCCTATGCGACCGACAGACGACCAACAGCCTGTCTCCTGGCTAGTGACGACGATGTAGTCTATCTGTCTGTCTGTCAACCTGCATACCTATCTGTTTGTCTGTCTGTCAACCAGAATGACTGTGTCTGGCTGTCTGTGTCTGTGTAGGTCTGTTTGTCTGCCTCATAACTAACCTGTTGCTTCCCACCTATGCGACCGACAGACGACCAACAGCCCGTCTCTGGCTAGTGACGACGATGTAGTGGTAGTCTATCTGTCTGTCTGTCAACCTGCATACCTATCTGTTTGTCTGTCTGTCAACCTTTATGACTGTGTCTGGCTGTCAGTGTCTGTGTATGTCTGTTTGTCTGCCTCACCACATAACTAACCTGTTGCTTCCCCCCTATGCGACCGACAGACGACCAACAGCCTGTCTCCTGGCTAGTGACGACGATGTAGTCTATCTGTCTGTCTGTCAACCTGCATACCTATCTGTTTGTCTGTCTGTCAACCTTTATGACTGTGTCTGGCTGTCAGTGTCTGTGTATGTCTGTTTGTCTGCCTCACCACATAACTAACCTGTTGCTTCCCCCCTATGCGACCGACAGACGACCAACAGCCTGTCTCCTGGCTAGTGATGACGATGTAGTCTGCCTGTCCAATCCATGGGACGAATCTGATGCAAGGTACGTTGTAGTAGTAGAGCCCCATAGCGTACAGAATCTTGAATGTTACACCGAAGTCTAGAACGATGCAACAATATTAATGTATCCGTTCGTCTAGGATATAAAAGGCCGCATGAACATAGTCTAAAATGAGTTGCGATAATTTACGTTACATTGCCATGAACGTTATGTAGAATGACCAAATCAACAAGAAAAACATTAAACTATTTTTTAATCACTTAACTCAGATCTGTGGAAAAACGTTTTATCAATATGAAGATTTCCTTTTGATTTACTTATATAACGAGCGAGGGATAAAGGCCACCATCTCCATTTAGCCTATTCTTGGGCAGGAGCTTCAGCTAATAACTAACATAATGTCTACATGTCAATGACATACTCACTGAAGCCAACTTCGAGTTTGAAAGGAATGACCCCACCCGGCCACCTAGTGCTGGAGGCCAAGAGGCCATTCCTGCGATCTGTCTCTCCCTCTGGCCACAAGATGTCACCCTCGTGGTAGGAGCCCAGCTCCTCGGGGTTCCAGGGGTCGGTGTCGGGGTTGTAGCTAGCCACCCTCTCCCCTGCACATGCATTCAGTCACGCGTCAGAATCAAATTCATGTGTCATTTCTTATACACTTTCAGTGCAAACATGTTCTTTGGAGGAAGGGATTCGGATTTCAAAGGTGGGAATTATATTCCTTGTAAATGTGTGGAAACGTTGCTATTATAGATAAATTAATTGAAGTTTTACTGAAGTGAATGCGTTGACATCCATTTACGTGATGCTCACGTGTCGCTATAGTTATGCCTCAAGTGGATTATGTTATTGTTATGATAAACCATGCCCGCATTATGCCACACAAAAATCAATCATTGACATAGTAAACAACCGTATTGCCTGGTTAAAACAGATTTAAAGAACGGCCTGAAAATAGGCCATGAGACTAATGTATCATAAGTTTAAGAAACCAAATGTATACTGAGTAATACATATAATATTGAATGTCGATTACGAATGGCGTACCTGTTTCGATGCTCGGTTTCCCCAGTGCTAGTTGCATTATCTCAGAAACTTCACGGAAATACTCTATTATTGCCGGATCCTCTTTCTCCGAGACATCGATGGTGCTGTCGGTAACGTTGGGTTGGGGTCCCGACATCGGCAGAGCGGAGGTCCAACCTGTCAGCGTCACCACCAGGAGAACCAGAATCATCCTGGGGCTGAAGATATTTAGCTTTTTCAGGTCAAAATATTTTCTTCTTTCGAATTCGGTGGAGATGTTTACTATAGTACATTGAAATACATTTTCTTCATTAAAATTTTGTGTTGGGGGAGTAGTAAAGTATGCAATGCAGAGACACCCATGTTGGTGCCCTTCCGACCTATGACGTTTTCATTGGAAGAGCGGACACAGAGCCGCTTACATTACAACATAGCTTGTTCTCTAATGGTCATATTAATATCAGCTCCATCTGAATAGCATTAATGATAATTTATTGGTAAAATATTAACGAAAATTATGAGTCGAATTTCCAAAGCAAAATTAAAGAACAAATTATTCACAAGTTGGTAATAATATTCAGTTCAATGCCGACGGTTTTTAATATAGGCGGCATAGTGAGTATTTCATTAGAGACAAAGAATCTCCTTTCGTGCGCCCATTAAAACTGTCAAAGCAGAGGCTGAGATTATACAACGTAACAGTCTTTTCAGGCGCATTATACAATGGTTCAACAAGAGATCATACTTTAACTTACTAACATGTTTTAAAAATGTTTCATGTCGCATCTGAAATTATAGATTTGTATTTTCTAAACTAAAAAAAAATCGATCAATTCGGAAATGTTCACAAATGAAAATACTTGTTAATAAACCAACATGATTTCTCAATTTAAAACAATCCCGTAGGTATAATGGATTAATTACACGGCAATCAATCCAGAAATTAAATACCTGCGTTAGGAATGACAATTCATAAAATGTTTAGAAGGTCAGTTCAAAGGCAGCAGACTCGTTGCAGACTGTTAAAATCTATTATGCACCAATAATCCATAAATAATTAAGTTAACCGTCTCGGGAGCTTGGGGGCAAAACATTCTACCGGATCTGAATCGGTCCGAATCGTGAGACCGGGGTTCGATACCCCGATGATAGATTTATTTCTGGATTGATTTCCAACAATAACGTGATGTTTAATATCTTGTAAAAGGAATAGAAATATTAGGTCACTTACTTTCAAGTTTCTAACAAGACACAACTTTAAAACCGTATAAAACTGACTTCTCTAGAAGGCCAACTCCAACACAATGTAAAAAATATAACCAGTAGAATCAATTTATAGTATAATTTAAATAACCGATATCAAGTTATGAGGGCATGTGTTACTTTCGAACACAACAGCGATAGTAGTTTCGTGACAACAAGTAACTTTCGTTTTATCGTACTTTGTGCAAAATTTAATGTGACTTGATTAAAATAATAAGTCGATGCATTTCGGGTTTAATCGACAACGCACAAAGTCGGGTTTAAGCGAACTTTCGCCCACAATCTTTTGTTTTGACAGTAAGTATCAAATTAAATCATTTTATTGTCTGAATTTAACTAACCTTATAATTTATGCTTTGAAGCAAACTGTTATCATGATATTTAAAAGTTGATTTAATCATCACAAAACAACTTTTAAAGGGGACAATCTTCTTTGGAATGTATTAAAAGAATGTTGTGTACATTTTAATTTTACTGTGTGTCCAGGAAATAATGTTTTTAACTTTTCCTAAAAAGTAGTCAAAATGGTCCCAACCTGTTGTGGTTAAAACTTATATTTTGATTGGAGTAGAAATTCAAGTGTTTTCAAGTTAACCAGTGGCAATTACGAATTACAGAGGAGTCGAAATGGTAAATTTTGCGAAACCCAATTGTGGAGGTAAGTAGGCCTAACTTTACCTTAAAGATGAAAATCATAATAACTAGACCTTTGAGCCGACTGTAACCCCCCTTTCTTCCTCCCCGGGGAGAAGGCCTGAGAGTGGTTTTAGGTACTTTTATATATTGACTTTCGATTTCCGCTTGTTAGCTGTCACGGTTTTGGTGGGTGTACCCCCCAAGGGTGATCAAAGTACCCACTATACAAATTAAAAATAATACATTTTCTATCGTAAAGGGGCTTTCATAAACCTCCCTCTAAGCATGGCGGAAGTTCTGAGGGTGGTTTAACGTACCTTTATAAATTTTATTTTATTTTATGCTTGTAATACATAATGGTATTATAAAAATAATAATAATAATAATAATAATAATAATAATAATAATAATAATAATAATAATAATAATAATAATAATAATGGTATATAATGGTATATATAATAATAATAATGGTTTACATAATGGTACCCACCAGGAATGACCAATGTACTCACCGTAAAAATTAAGAATTACCCAATCGTAAATGGACTTTCCAAACCTTCCACACACCTATACTCAAACCGTGTCTTACTTGACCCAGTACCTGAGCGAGACCCTTTCATTTCCTATGGATTATCCATTGACCGCAAGCCGGAGCGGATATAAATGAAAGAAGGGTCGCTCAGGTACTGGACCAAGTAAGACAGGGTTTGAGTATAGACCGGATGATCTAAGGGTGGTTTTAAGTACTTTTATGTATTTACTTTTGATTTGCGCTTGTTAGCCGGCACAGTTTTGGTGGGTGTACCCACCAGGGGTGACCAGAATACTTACTGTATAAATGAAAAATAATACATCTCGATCGCAAAGGGGTCTTCGTAAACCTTCCCGTATGCTGGGTGTGATGGCTCGAGCGCTAAGCGCTCGACTCTGATTCGAGAGGTCCCGGGTTCGATTCCTGTCGAGACCGGCAATCCTGACTGGAGGTTTTTTCCCAGGTTTTCCTCGAGATTGAGTCCTCTTAAATAGCCCTCGGACATCCCTTCACAACTGTCCTATCCGCAATATACCTAGAGAAGACCTCTTCACCTGAAGAGGATCACAGCGGATAAATCTGATGTGTATATACCCTGCAGTGGGCACCCTACAATTTTTTTATTTTTTTTACGCTGGGCGGTAGGTATGAGGATGGTTGGTACTTTAATATATTTAGTTTTAGTTTATGCTTGTAACATAATGGTTTAATGGTCTAATAGGGCCAGGATTCAAAGCTATTCTCTATATTTTGACTTTGTAGCATTATTTAGGAAAATAGAAAAACGCGGTATTCCCACCATGGGTTTCCAAGTTGATTGTATACAATATGGGATTGTCGATGATGACATGATACATTATTCTACATACTCAATCATTAATATTTAATACAATTCAGAAGTTATAAAATCCATCCCGATCGGGGTTCGAACCCGAGTCTCCCACATTCCGGGCAGGCGCCTTAGCCAACTAGACCACCGAGACGGTAACTATATGTATCTTCTGAAATTGTAGTTGCATAATAGATCTGAATGGATGGAACAGTGCTGCAACGAATATCTGTTGCCTTTGAACTTTTTTTTCAACATCTGAATTGTATTTATTATTACCAATTCCACCTACCGGAGTGTTTGCCGACTAACCAAATCGAGAAATACTAAATCATGTTCTTAGATATTTAAAATGTTACAACCCTATCTTTATAACCTTAATCTTTAATACTGTAATCTGTCGTTTACACTAATGTTATGCTAAATACCTATAGTAAGTAGCATTTATGCCACACTTTTAATTAAAATTTAATGGTACACATATTTATGCATAATGTATTATTGCATAGAACTTTGTGATGTCGACTTGTAACCGAATAACCCTATGGATGGGTTTTTGTGAGAAACCCATCTAGGTGTGTTCATAATAATTGAAGCTTACGCTGCAAAATATATTTAACGGAAACATATGTAAGACCAACACGACAAAAATAAAATCGGTCAATGATACCAAAACATATAGACAAATTATGTGAACGTGCATAATTTTGATAATTTTAATGACGAACGAAGCTGAATATAAATTTTGAAATACATATTATTATAACAAGTGTGAAACTGAAAGCAATCTGTGGCTACTGTCACTCGCCTCTTTACGCTGCCCTAGACATTAAGCGCCTCAAACTTAACTATTTCTACTGATATATCTGCAGCGTAAAGCACACACACACACACACACACACACACACACACACACACACACACACACACACATAAATTAGAAATGTTTTGTTAAATTTAGTCGTAAAACCCTTTTAAATGAACATGCACACCCCTTAAAATTTAAAAGAATTAAAGGTAAGCCAGCCCCATGGTTAACATCAGAGATTAGGAAATCCATGCATAGGAGAGACCACTTGCGCAAAGAATTTAGAATTTTTAGAAGGCAGTCAACGTGGGAGGAATACAAAAAAGTTAGAAATAAGGTAAATAATCAGATTCGTTTTTCTAAGCGTGAGCATTTTAAGTCTTCTTTTGATAATGATATTTCTTCAAAATCTTTATGGTCAGTTTATAATAAGTTGACAGGTAACAAAGAAAAAAAGAGGTAGCATAGCCTCATTGACAGAGAAGGGGGTATCCTACACGTTAACCCAGATATGTGCTGTTTGTTACAAAAAAGTTTTGTTGTAAAACGATGTAGATTTCAAATGAAATTGGTAAGTTTAAAGTTTTAAAAATAGAAGAGAAGCAAGAGAATCTCCGCATACAAAAGTAACTAATGAAAAAAGTCATTTCAACAATTAAAACGCCTTAAAATTAGAAGCTCTGCAACAATTCAAGAGATTCCATGCATAGTATTTAAGAAATGCGCATCAATAGTCGGATTATTAGCGTATCTAATTTCCCATTCTTTCTTGTAGGTGTTTTCCCAACACAGCTAAAATTGGCAAGGGTAACGCCTATTTATAAGGGTAAAGGTAAAAAGAGTGATAGGAATTCTTATCGAACCTATATCAACTCTCCAATTGTAGGGGAAAATTATTGAAAATATTTCACACAAGAGGTTATTACATGAAGTGGATGCATCGGAAGGTTTAAGTGCAAACCAGCATGGTTTCAGGAAAGGTAGGTCAACGCAAAGTGCCCTTCTAGCATTTACAGATTTTATCTATAAAGGGATGATAAACGTAATGGTAAGGTTGGAGCTGCCCTTTGTTGATCTTAGGAAAGCATTTGATTTAGTACCTTTTTTACCTCTTTTATAAAATTAAAAACCAGGTTTAACGTAAGTCCTTATTTTTTATCAAATTTTTGGGGGATTATTTTTTAAATAGAAAAATGTTTATAAATCTTTGCAAAATATAGTTTCAAAAGTATTCAATATATTTTGGAGTACCTCAAGGATCAATATTAGGACCCCTGTTATTTATTCTTTATATAGATGATATATCTACTATAATGGGGGGCATCAATTATATCTTATATGCTGATGACTTGGTCTTTTATTAAGAAGGTGTGGATGTCGAAGAGATCGTAAGGACGTCTTCAAGAAGTTCTAAAGAGGATGGATGATTGGTTTAAAACTCAGGAACTTGATATTAATTATAACAAAACAAATTTTATGATTTTTCATAAGGCTAATGATAGAAGCATGAATGATTCATTTGACGTTAAATTGTAATGGTAAGTTAATTTCTAGAGTGTATGAATATAATTCTTGGTGGTTTCTTAGATTGTAATTTTAATTTTAAGAAACATTATGAATATGTGTGTAATAAAGTATCATCAGCAATTGGAATTATAAGTAGAATGAAGAGGTTTGTAACCGAGAGAATGTTGAGGTTACTTGTAGATTATATTCACTCTGTTATTGATTATTGCTTAGTGGTTTGGGCAAGTAAGACCTTCTACTGATGTTGTACTCCAGAAGAGAATTGACCCTCTGTTTGATTCATTTCCCTTGAACCAAGATTTGCAGTCTGATTGTTTCACGATTGAGGAGAGGATGAAGTATAGCGTGCTGGTAAATACATACAAAATATTGAAAGGTATGTTTTTAGGTATTCTACCCAATATTTTTAAAATTGTTGATCGTGATAGAAATTCTACTTTTAATAAACTCATTGGAAGTTCCTAGATTAAATTCTGAAGCATTTAGAAAGTCATTTATGTACAGAGGCGTTTTCCTATTGGAATTCAAATTTCCCTTTTGATATTAGAAGCCAGTTTACTGATCTAGGAATTGTACAATTTAAAAGTTAAATTGAAGCAATGATAATAAATCAAAGAGCAAAAAATTTATTTTTTACTATTTATTTGTAAGTTATTGTCTGTGTGTTTGTGTAATGTTAATTTACCTTCATAAGCTCTTATAATTGATTTTGCTTTTTTCTTTGTTTGTTCATTATTGCTTTGATTATGATATAAACAATGTATTTTCAACTATATTTTTCTGCCTAGATTGTCTGGTTGCCGCCCACTGATGGAGCTTTCAACTTGATTTAGGTGGGCCTGTATCATTGCTGTGATCAGTTTGACATGAAATTTTTAAATAATTATATATCTGATATAATTATATATATGAGTAAAAATTTGACACAAAAATGAAGATTGAACCCAAGAATAAGATTTCGCGTTCGGGGTTTCTTCCCCGAAAGTTTGATTTTACTCCCTGATTTGCTGTTTCTGATTTTTGGCAAACCTCATATTCGTTTGAGTGGGATCGTCTAAAACCTTTTTGTTTCTTTTCGTTTTTCTTTTTTAATGTTTTTTTTTTCTTTTCTTTTCTTTTCTTTTCTTTTCTTTTCTTTTCTTTTCTTTTCTTTTCATTCTCCACCCTTTTTATATTTGATTCATTCATTAAATGCATTTAATATCATTCAATTTGTTACCAAAATTCTTGTGTTAAATGCATTGTTTGATGTAATGCTACTATTTCCAAATATTTACGAAAATGTAATTTATTGTTGTTTCTGCATCTATGTAATTAGATTTATTTAGTTGGGTCCTCCTTTGAAATCATTTTTTTTAAAACTGAATGGATAGACTTTTAAAAAAATTAAATAAAAAAAATAAAAAAACCCCATAAAAGTTCCTTTTTGGGGCCTTTTCCCTTTTTGCAAATGCTTATTCGGGGTTCGGGATCGGGTCGCAGATGCCTTTAATCTAGTACCGGGATTTTAAAATGAAGAATATAGTAAAAACATAAAAACAAAAAAATTTTTATTTGTCAGCAAATTCCCGGGTTTACTAAAGATTGTTTTAAAAGATTTTGTTTTTACAAAAAACCTACAAAAGGGCGAGCAGAAGCAAAGCAAAAAGCAAATTTAAATTATAATTTTTTCAAAATAAAAAAAAATTAAGAAAATTAGAAAAAGAAAGGGTTTTTTTAAAATAGTTAAAAGGCAAAAGAAAGATAGAAATACATGAAAATTTTTAAATTCAGTAGTTCCCCCAAAAAAAAAAAAATTTTTTTCGGAATTTTTAAAACAATTAAAAGGGCAATACATTATTTTTGGGATCACAATCCCAAAAAAAACCCTTTTTGGGGCCTAATTATATTTTTTTCAAACTAAAGCTTTAAAAATCTAAAACGGGGGGACCAAAATTTTTTTAAAGGGTTACTTCATGGGGGGCTTCCCCAAAAAAGGCGTTTTTTTTTAATTTTTTTTTTCCAACTACTTTTATTTTGCATTATGTATCTTCGTTGCTTTCGTTGAACTATTCTAAAACACTATTCTATTCTATTCTGAAGTTTTCTGTATTATTAGATAAATTATAATTAATTAGCTGCTGCTAGCTTCTGCTCGCATAGCAGGTTATTGTACACAAAATCTTTTAAAACTAATCTCTTAGTAAACCGTGAATCGCTGATCAAATAAACTATTTTGTTATATTATAGTTTACTATATTCTTCATTTAACTCAGGTACTAGATTAACGGCATCTGCGACCCTGCATCAGAACTGAATATGCATTTAACATCATTCAATTTGTTACCAAAATTCTTGTGTTAAATGCATTGTTGATGTAATGCTACTATTTCAAATATTTACGAAAATGTAATTTATTGTTGTTTCTGCATCTATGTAATTAGATTTATTTAGTTGTCCTCCTTTGTAAATTAGTTTTTATAACTGAATAGGATAGACGTTAAATAAATAAATAATAAATAAATAAAAAACACATAATATTCCTTGTTGAGGCGTTCCTTATGCTTATGCTTATTCAGTTCTGATGCAGGGTCGCAGATGCCGTTAATCTAGTACCTGAGTTAAATGAAGAATATAGTAAACTATAATATAACAAAATAATTTATTTGATCAGCGATTCACGGTTTACTAAGAGATTAGTTTTAAAAGATTTTGTGTACAATAACCTGCTATGCGAGCAGAAGCTAGCAGCAGCTAATTAATTATAATTTATCTAATAATACAGAAAACTTCAGAATAGAATAGAATAGTGTTTTAGAATAGTTCAACGAAAGCAAGATAGTATACATGCAAATTATTCAGTAGTTGCACAAAAAATTAAAAATTTTCGGAACTTTTAAACAATTAAAATTGACAAATACATTATTTTTGATCACAATACATAAAAACTTTGCTAATTATATTTATTCAAACTAAACATAAAAATCATCAAACGGTGGGACCATAATATTTTAAGATTAATTACTTCATGCGGCTTCCCACAGCGATTTTTTTTTTTTTTTTACGATTTTGACCCAAAATGAATAATTAATATGTACATACAATAACATATATTCAATCTACTCATCAGGATCTTTCATTAGAAAAATCAAATGCCCTTAATATTAAAACGAACTTTTTCATGTCGTACAAAACAGCATTCCGAAGATACTAATGGTGCCTCCCTTTAATTAAAATAATATTATGAAGAAAAAACGGACTATTTGAGTATCATTATTTGTCTCTGAATAAATATTTTTAGTTTTGGGACAAAAATGTTTGTTCACCCCTGGTTCAGTCATGATGGCTAACAAGTGAAAATCATATTGTAATATAAATAGCTTCTCAAAACGACTTACAAAATTTCCGCCACAGGGCGGTGGGGGGGGGGGGGGGGGGGGGGGGGGGGGTTTTTGGATTAGCTGGCTCATGGACTAAATGTATGTCATATTATCGTAGATAGATTAAGTAATTATATGTGTATTTTCTGATTGTTTTATATTCAGTTGTCTAGTCCATCTTCGTATATCTTCACTCTCAGCAACTATTTACCTTTTTCAATTTCGATGTCTTTAGGATCATCTTCAACATCGGATCCATCGTTATATTTGGAAGCACATAGCCTTCGGGTCTTGTGTAGAGAATATCATCCAGTGTTACCGACCAGGGGTGACCGTGTTGTTCAGGTACATCGAGCACTGCGCCTGCTGCTTTTGCTTTACAGTTTGCATCTGGGCATTGCATGATCATTTGCACGCATGATATGCAAACGTAAAGATGACTTGCATGGTGGTAGTAATCTTAGGTCAATGCCGCTATATTGTTTGTAAGTGATTAAGACAATGACAACGTTTGAAATAGTTTTCGAAAAATATGGTAACAAGTCTCATGAACATCAGCAGAACTGGTCTCCCAATTCTGGCATAAGTTATGTAATCCTCTCTAATTGGTCGCACTGAGTTTCCTCAATATCATCTGAGTTGTCAAGCAATATAAAAGTGTCCTCAAATTCGGTTTGTTTTTTCTAATAGATTAAAAGGTAAACGTCTTCCTCGTCTAACAAAATAAATTGTGATGACAAAACCAGTAAAAGCGTGAATTGGTGCAATAACTTAAATAATTTTGCTCATCCCTTAGTAATTACTTGATTGACATAAATAAAAACTCTTGTCTCTAAAGCGAGGCACAAAAGAACTAGTTATTAAAACATCGGATCATTGAAAACAGTGCTGCTCTAACCCCTTACACAGCCAACATAAGCTGGAATGAACTGATTCGATTAATAGGAGTTATGTGGTCATTACTTTTTTAAGACAAACCAAAAAAACCTGTTGCAGGTTTGCCGTTTACGAGAATCGAGAGTGCTTAGTTACCTTAGAGAGTACTTCATGCTTCCTGTTTAACATACGTTATTGGATGAGCGTAGTGAGCGAAGCGAAGATTCCATTTCACTACACTGGAGAAAAAAATTCGGAATGTTTTTTTTTTCTTTCTTTTTTTTTTGTATTTTTGTCTGTCTTTTAACACGATTCCGGCTAAACCGATACTCCGATTGCGATAAAATTTTATGGAGACCTTCGAAATCTCTGAACTAAGAACTGCCACGTTTTTGAGCGCAATCAAAAAATTATTTCTCATGAAAATCGCAATTTTACGATTTTTTTTATTTCTTCGGCTTATAACACCTACATGCTTTATCCGATTTTAATGATTTTTTCACAGAACCTTAATTTTAAGAATTAATATATTCGTGTAAAATTTGTGCGCAATCGAATAGTTATTTCTTATGAAAATTTCAATATTACGATTTTTTCCTTTTCTTAAATTACAATTAATTTAAAAAAAATTAAGTTAATTTTTTATTTAATTTGATTTAATTTAAAAAAAAAAATCAACAAAGTTCTGATTTTTTCACAGAACAACAGAAAATCCGCATAACACATGGCAGCTCAATGCACCAATTACGCTCATCCAACAACGCGGCGGGACTTAAGCGTTTTCCTAGTTACACGCAATACCGGGTTAAGACATTCAATTGAGATAATTACAGTATACCATTCTGTTTACATAACTTCCAAATTATAAGAATTATATAAGAGTATAGTCTTTAAATAACGACATCATACTCGCAAGTGGTTGGCTAGGAAATATACCACTTATTATAATAGGGACATTATAAATACAGACGACATCATTGTGGTAGGCTCATTGTCAAGATCATCAGACGAGAGAATGGCAGTAGTGAAATACTTCGCGGCCTTAGTCGTGTTTACTTTCTTCCTCGCTGTAGTGGTAAGAGAATTGATTATCTTAGATACTGGCAGTATATTGGTGTTTACTTTCTTCCTCGCTGTAGTGGTAAGAGAATTGATTATCTTAGATACTGGCAGTATAAATGGAGGGTTCGCCATGTTTTACAACTAGGAAACGCTCAGTTGGACGCGTTGATAAGCGAGCACGTGCTATAGCTAGACCCATATTGCACATTTTTTTTTTTTAAATTTGCAACGTTCGCAGTCCACGGGGCCATATTTCTAATATTATTTATTATTGGCAATGTATTTGGGTAAGCCCGTGGGTAAAACTTTACTTTGTGGATAAAATCCACCGCCATCTAAGGACCTTGACATTATTTCTTTGGGAAAACTATTTTAACTCTTTGGTAATAACAAATAACACACTGCTTCCTCGATAGTATTTTGATTACTTCTAGGTGGCAGTGCATAATGACCAGAATTCTCGTGCGACTTTTCGTTACCATGGTAACGTTACTTTTGTTAAAATGTAATTTCCATCTACACTACTTATCGGATCAAAATAAAATTAACATATTCGTGACCGGACGGACATTCTAAATGATTTGGCCAACTCAGATTTTGTCGCCATTTAGTTGGAAAAAAATTTTTGATTAACTTAATGTAACTTTTTAACTTTTTGAACGATTTTGCCACAAAATTAATGGCATTCAATCGAGAACGAAGCTTCCGGATGGTCAAAATTTCAACTCGATCCGAACCTCCGTTCAACCGCTATCATGAGCCAAAAGAGCTGCGCGACTTTTCGTTGCCATGGTAACGGTACTTTGTTATAATGTAATTTCCATCTACACTACTTATCGGATCAAAATAAAATTAACATATTCGTGACCGGACGGACATTCTAAATGATTTGGCCACCTCAGATTTTGTCACCGTTTAGTTTAAAAAAAAAACTTTCGATTAACTTTAATGTAACTTTTTAAGTTTTTGAACGATTTTGCCACAAAACTAATGGCATTCAATCGAGAACGAAGCTTGCGGATGGTCCACATTTCAACTCGATCCGAACCTCCGTTCAACCGCTATCATGAGCCAAAAGAGCTGCGCGACTTTTCGTTGCCATGGTAACGGTACTTTGTTATAATGTAATTTCCATCTACACTACTTATCGGATCAAAATAAAATTAACATATTCGTGACCGGACGGACATTCTAAATGATTTGGCCACCTCAGATTTTGTCACCGTATAGTTTAAAAAAAAACTTTCGATTAACTTTAATGTAACTTTTTAACTTTTTTAACGATTTTGCCACAAAACTAATGGCATTCAATCGAGAACGAAGCTTGCGGATGGTCCAAATTTCAACTCGATCCGAGCCTCCGTTCGAACGTTATGGCGAGACATACAAAAAAAAAACAGTGACTAATTTTTCCGGCAGAGTCAAATGGAAACGCTCGCTTCGCTCGCTTAACAACATAATTTTATGTTGAGACCACAAAGGTGATTTTTAAGAATAGAAATAGAACTTTTTGGAGTTGAGTATTTTCAGTAATGCATTTCATGATATCTTCATTAAATGAAACGTTTGATTATGAACCGGAGTATGTTGTGAACTGCTCTGTTGATGCTAGTGATGAGTAAAAGTCAAGAACACTTTTTTAATATGGATTTGTTATGTACGGTGTTCTTATCAGTACACGGAGACCGATAGTACTAGCATTACAATATTACGTTTTTCGTGAATTTAAATATCACACCTGTCATTCATGTTTTTTTTTTTATTAAAATAAATAAATTTAAAATAACAAAATTAAAAATTAAATTGTGTAGCGGAGGCTTACTTTTTACCGAATGTTGTTACTTTAATTTGTGTTTCTCCGAACCAACCCTCCCGACGCCGACGCCGACGCCATATAGTCAATGACAAAGGACCATCTATGAATTGTTTCGTCAGGTTTATTTTCTCTAGAGATGTCTGCGTTTCTCAAAACGTGATCGATATATTTTGACTGATATAATATGTGTGAGGTTTCGTGATAGTGTCCGGGGCTGGGCGTCCATGCGTATCCTGTTGAACCACCGGAACACGATGGGACGGGACCTCCTCTCTTCCTCACATGTCTCCTTGGAAGACAATGAAGGTAGCTATTAGTCCTCAAGTTCATTCTCAAGGGCGAAGGACTAGTGCGTGTACCGTGAAGTAGCACTCTTCCATCTCGTTCAGTCACACCAAAACTGCTCGGTTCGAGTCCCTCTCAAGGCATAGATGTGAGGTGACCATATTTTGAAAGTTACAGACCGGGAAAATTACTAAAGTGTAAGCATATGTACCCCAGGGACCATTTCGGGGTTCAGGGCAGAGCCACCAGCAGCCAGAAGCGATTTTTAAAGATATATTTGAGTCAAATGCCCAAAAATAGCTCTCTGACATGAAAACATGATTTAAATATGGTTTATTATGTACATTTTTGCAGTCTTTAAATCCTAATCTAGTGGTTCAAAAATGATAGTACAAAACAAAATACAAACATTTAGCAGATAATAATTTATTGATGAGGGCATCATACTAATGAACGCCTAGTCAATAAGAATAAAGTTAATTTGAAAATGCATTTGATTTGTATAATATGGATGGTTATACTTTTAATATACTTTCTCTTTACAACGAAATAATTAATGTAGGTTTGTATTTAGATGAGCGTAGCATGCGAATCGAAAATTCCATTCTTCTACACAGGAGAAGAAAAAAAACGGAAAGTTTTTTCTTTTTTTCTTTCTTTTTTTCTGTTTGTATTTTTCTGTGATTGTTAACACGATTTCGGCTAATCCGGTACTCCAATATTCCGTCTCCAATTGCAATGGATATTTCTGGAGGCCTTTGAAATCTCTGAACTTAGAACCGTCACGTTTTTGAGCGCCATCGAAAAATTATTTCTTATGAAAATCGCAATATTACGATTTTTTAGATTTCTTTAAAATTTCTTCAACTTTTAACACCTACTTGTTTTAGTAGATTAAAATGATGTTTTCACAGAACCTTAATTTTATGAATTAATATATTCCTGTGAAATTTGAGCGCAATCGAAAAATCATTTCTTATGAAAATCGCCATTTACGATTTTGTTTTCGATTTTTTTTTAATTCTTCGACTTATAACACCTACATGCTTTATTCGATTGTAATTATTTTTTCACAGAACCTTAATTTTATGAATTAATAAATTCGTGGGAAATTTGAGGGCAATTAAAAATTTATTTCTCATGAATACGTAAATTTTACAGTTTTTTTCGATTTTTTACAGAATTTCTTCGACTTGTAACTCATACATGCTTAATTCGATTGTAATATAGAGTGTAATGTAATAAGCGCCCCTGAAACTTATGTCGTCATAGTAAAAATTAAAACAATATTACCAATCGTGTCTCGCAGGCCATAGCAATGGGAAAACGAAATCAATTTAAATACCATCTGCATAACATGTCAGCTCAAAGCACCAATTACGCTCATCCAACAACGCGCCTGAAAAGGCGTATGCAAAACTTCTTAGTTAATCAAAAACATAGTTCAGTTGTGTAATTATTGATACATTTTTATTTTCCATAATCTACAAATAAAATCAATGCAAATAATGTCTGAGAAAATTAGTGGTTTGCGAGTCCTGATTTTGAGTTGAGTCGAGTCCGCAACGAGTACTTAAAATTACTTGCGTATCGAGTAAAATTCGAGTCCGAGAACTTCTTTTTTTCACTATTTTGATCTTTGACATATTTATTATCGATGAGCGAAGCGAAGTTTCCATTCCACTACACTGTAGAACAAAATCCGGAATGTTTTTTTTTCTTTTCTTCTTTTTTCTGTTTGTATTTTTGCGAGTTTGTTAACACGATTCCAGCTAAACCGATATTCCAATTGCAATAAAATTTTCTGGAGTCCTTCGAAATCTCTGAACTGAGTGCAATCGAAAAATCATTTCTCATGAAAATCACATTTTTACGATTATTTTCGATTTTAAAAAAATTCTTCGACTTATACCTACATGCTTTATCAGATAGTAATGATCTTTTGCACAGAACCCTAATTTTATGAATTAATAATATATTCTTATGAAATTTGAGCGCAATCGAAAAATTATTTTCATGATAAAAAGCAATTTTACTACTTTTACGATTTAAAAAAAGATTCTTCGACTATTAACACCTACATGCTTTATTCGATTGTAATTTTTTTTCACAGAACCTTAATTTTATGAATTAATATATTCATGTGAAATTTGAGTGCAATCGAAAAATTATTTCTCATGAAAATCGCAATTTTACACTTTTTTTCGTTTAAAAAAAATTATTCGCTTAATTTATATATATTTATAAAATACTATATGATACAATGCGGTATCACTTAGTTTGATAAGCTGCGAGGCTTGGGCCCCTGTGTTACGCATGCTCGCGCTGCTCGGTCGTTCTTCGAACATAGAGGCCATTTCGAAAAGATGATTATAAGAAACGGTGATCCATGGACTGTAATTGGATGAGCGAAGCGAAGATTCCATTTCACTACACTGGAGAAAAAAATCCGGAATGTTTTTTTTCTTTCTTTCTCTCTTTCTCTCTTTCTCTCTTTCTTTCTTTTCTTTCTTTCTTTCTTTCTTTTCTTTCGGTTTCTATTATTGTGTGTCTGTTAGCACAATTCCGGCTAAACCAATAGACTACTCCAATTGCGATGAAATTTTATGGAGGCCTTTGAAATCTCTGAACCAAGAACTGCCACGTTTTTTAGCGCAATCAAAAAATTATTTCTCATGAAAATCGCTATTTTATTCGATTGTAATTTTTTTTTAACCATTTTTTCACAGAACCTTAATTTTATGAATTTATATATTCGTGTGAAATTTGAGCGCAATCAAAAGATAACTTTTTATGAAAAGCACAATAATACGATTTTTTCAATTTTTTAATACATTCTTTGACTTACATCTACATGCTTTATCCGATTGAAATGATTTTTTCACAGAACCTTAGTTTCATGAATAAATATATTCGTATGAAATTTGAGCGCAATAAAAAAATGATTCTTTTTATGAAAATCGCAATTTTACGTTTTTTTATTTTTTTATTTTACATTTCTTTGACTATAGCTCCTACATGCTTTATCCGTTTGTAACGATTTATATACAGAACCTTTTTTTGTAAATTAATTATTGGTGTGAAATTTGAGCGCCATCGAAAGATAATTTCTCATGAAAATCTTAATTTTACGCTTTTTTTCGTTTAAAAAAATTACGCTCATCCAACAACGCGCCTAAAAAAGCGTTTGCGAAGCTTCCTAGTTATCTTCATTGGTCAGCTTCTCGTCTTACAAATTGGGTCAAATCAATGCACATACAGGCACCTTCCATTACGCTGCATCGACCAATTTTTTGTTGCCAACATTTCGTGAAAAGTGGTCCTTATATGAATTTATCGTCAATCGAGTTTAGGGCTGGCTTGTACTCACGAGAAATACGTGTGGGAAACCATTTAAAGAACTTTGGCCATAACGTATCCGAAGAACAAACGGCAATAAACATATATTTTCATGGTGACCATTTGAGGCATAGTGACCCACTTATAACCATTATAATTATAAAATTTGTCAAAGTATGTAGACTTTTTAATTCAATTCAATTTGCATGCCTTTTTTGTCTCAAAAATTACGATCTACATTCAGATTACTATTGCCATAAGTCAATGTTTTGCAATAACATCACCAACGAAACAACAAGGCAAATGTTAATATTAGAACATGGTGCTGGGTGGAACTCAAATACAGCAACGTCCTCGTCGTGAGTTCCAGATACTGGAAAAATTATAATATGTTTGCATCGTTTCTTGCTAGTAGCTGTATGAATGGGTCATCCAAATCAAATCTACAATCTTGTTTATGCATTATGCAATATGGCGCGTTATGGGATTTCGTTTGACGTGCCCTTACCCCAACTGAACTCAAAATCCCATCATTTATACGTAATATCAATCAACTCTTATTATAAATTGAAACTAGTAGAACAGGTACATTGATTGTTAAATTGAAATTTTTTGGACGTACACTGTTCTTAAAATAAATATTTTATTGTAATATTTCGACACAAAGTCTAGTGTCTTTATATCATGTATTTATCATGTATGTATCATCATGTGTATTTAACAATACAAAAAAATAGAAAATATCAAAAACGACCATGAAACATTTATGCCAACAAATTATGATTAAAATGGAAATAAAACATTGCAGAAATAAATTATGTACAAATAATAGGTGAGAAAATCCTATCATTTATACGTAATATCAATCAACTCTTATTATAAATTGAAACTATTAGAACAGGTACATTGATTGTTAAATTGAAATTTTTTGGACGTACACTGTTCATAAAATAAATATTTTATTGTATCATGTATGTATCATCATGTGTATTTAACAATACAAAAAAATAGAAAATAACAAAAACGACCATGAAACATTTATGCCAACAAATTATGATTAAAATGAAAATAAAACATTGCAGAAATAAATTATGTACAAATAATAGATGAGGATAAGAACATGAACTCGAAAACGTCAAAACATCCAGTTTAAGGCAGCAATGCACTAAATCTTACCTTAGGACAAAACATATTCCATATTGGAGGCCAAAGTCGTTGTGAGATGAGTGAGCGAGTCATGCGTTGAGTACCCTGGAACATTGCATTTAAGTTTGTATTAATTAAAAAGGTATAATTAATATGGTTTTGAGTTTAGTTGGTATAAGGGCACTTCAACTATAAGGTCATAATGCGCCACTCTAGCCTATGATAGGCTAGAAAGGCCTTGGGTGGGGGAAAGAAAGGATATGTTACTAGGTACTCAACACATGGTTCACTCACTCGTCTAACAACGACTTTGGCGTTTTCCTAGTAGTTAAAACACAATGCACGCCACACACATTTTGGAGAACACATTCTGACAATCACGGTTTGGGGAGTGCCCAAAATATAGGGAGCAAAACTACTTTTTTACACAACAGATTGTAACGAAGGAGAAGCAAATGAAACCTCGTGAAACGTTTATCTGTTTGGTGGTTACGAGAGTGAGGATAGCCTCGTTTCGTCCCCCTGATCCCAGGGTCATAAGAATCATCCTTGTTAAACGGTCTAGTCAATAAACACGTGTTGAAATTGGAGGTCAAGTTGGGATTTAAACGTGACAAGAGACACACGCGCATAGACCGTTGACGGACGGACAGACAGACGGACAGAAGAGTGATTCATATACACACTCTACTGCGAGTATCCATACCCCGGAGTACACAATGTAGGGAAGACACACGCGCATAGACCGTTGACAGACGGACAGACAGACGGACAGAAGATTGATTCATATACACACTCTACTGCGAGTATCCATACACTCCGGAGTACCCAATACAGGGAACGAATCTTACCGATGTTGTTCCAATAGGCTTGTCCCAGGCTAACTAGTACATCAAATCTCTTCCAGCGCCAGCCGCACTTCATGGAATGGTTCTCCGACCACCTCGCCTGGCCCGAACGCTCAGTGGACCTCCCATCCAGGTTCCTTATTGTGGACTTTCTGCAGAGACTCAAGGAAGAACTGTGATCAGACAGACTGAAAAGCTCGCATGCACCGCACGTCATATTTTGCTTCTGGGTGCTAAATATCTCACATCTACAACCAAGCCGTCAGGTAATTGACGATTATTTGCTAAACCACCAACCGATAACTCATGATATTTTGAACGACAATTATTTGTCAACTGATCAAACGGCAGTAAATTAGTTATCAACTGGTCATCAAATGGTAAAACAAATATTTGCCAGGTGATTACCAGTTGGTAAACAGCAGGCAATCAACCCACTATCATTTGGTATACAATTTAAATGATTAATGAGTTTTGGTAACACCAAGTAAGTATAACGTATTTAAACAGCTGGGCAGATTCCAGAGTAATTTGCAAAGATAGAATTGCGGCAGGATTTAGCTCGACCGAAGTGCAATGGAAGTGCCTCGACCTGGGAGATGCTAGATGATGATCAACGCAACAATTTGTCTTACCTTCTTTGTGGGGGATGTGCACATGAGTGCAAAATAGCGCATTCCCATTACTTTTGCTGGCACCAAAAGCGAGAAACCAGTTTCTTGACAACCGTATCTGTATGATCACCAATCCTGACCCTGAGGAGGCGTTTGCTTAAGGTATAACTAATTGATAGGGTTTTGAGTTAAGTTTGTACAAGGCTTCAAGTGTAAGGCCTTATAGACCGGGACCCACCATTAGTGAGACCTCCCCCCCCCCCTGCGGAGAAATGGAGACCCATATATTATGATTGGTTGATTATTCTGCAGTAGAAATCCACTTGTTGGACAGTTGGCCAGTGGTGGGTGCGGGGTACAGGGGTGCCCAAAGGGTCAATTGTGCTGAATTTTGTAACCGTTTTTATTTTTTTAATGCCTAACCGTTGAACAAAGTCTATTTTTTATTTTTTATTCGTGTAAGGAATGACAAATAGAATTTTATCCAAATTTTTATTTTCTTGTATGAACCGGAAATAACTTTTTTGAGTTTTCCAAAATCAAAGCCAAGAAGGCCCCAAATTTTTTTGTTTTGGTTAAAAATGATATATTCTGAAAGGGTTATTATTTTGGAGTCGAAATTCATTTGTTGGCAGGTTGGCCAGTTGTGGATGCGTTGTACAGGGGTGCACAAAGGTCAATTTTAAGGGGGTGTTTTCATCAGTTTTTATTTTTTCAGAGCCAAAGCGTTGAACGAAGTCTATTTTAGACTTAAGATTCGTGTAAGTTATGAAAAACAGAATGTCATCCACATTTTATTTTTCTTGTATGTCCCAGAAATATCATTTTTGTACTTTTCCCAAAAATTGAAAATGGCCCCAAATTGCCCGTTTAGATTAAAAAAATATTTTGAAAGGGTTGTTCATTTGGAGTAGAATTAATCAACTTGTTGGCCAGTTGGCTAGTGGTGGTTGCGGGGTACAGGGGTGCTTTATGGTCAATTTCAAGGGTGTGTTTCCATCAGCTTTATTTTTTCGTGGCCAAAGCGTTGGACGAAGTCTAGTTTAGACTTTTGATCCGTGTAAGTAATGAAAAATAGAATGTTATCAACGTGTTTCCATCAGCTTTATTTTTTCGTGGCCAAAGCGTTGGACGAAGTCTAGTTTAGACTTTTGATTCGTGTAAGTAATGAAAAATAGAATGTTATCAACATGTTTTCTTTGTATGTCCCGGAAATAACATTTTTGACTTTTCAAAAAAATACGTTAAAATGGCTTCAAATTGCCCGTTTTGGCTATAACTGATATATTATGACACAGTAAGTATTTTGGAGTAGAAATACACTCGTTTGCCAGTTGTCCAGTGTTGAATATGGCGTACAGGGGTGTCCGATGAGGATGTTTTAAGGTTTTTTTATCAACCGTTTTAATTTTTTTGCTAACGAATCGTTGAGGTAAAATTATTTAAGACTTTTGATTCGTGTCAAGATTGTAAAATGGAGTGTCATGAACATTTTTATTTTCTTGCATGTCCCGGAAATACAACTTTAGACTTTTTCCAGATAAAGAACTCAAAATGATCCCAAACTGACGGTTGTGGTTAAAACTGATACATTCTGTGAGGATTTTATAATTCCTGAGATTCTTAGAACAGTTAGGTTTAATAATTATAATCAATAATTGGACTCGGCATGTTCTTTTAGTAAATTATTTTATTAAATTAATGGAAAAGCAATATTTCGGGTACTTTCAGTACCCTTCAAAAGGCAACAAACCAAACAAAACATAAAACTCCGTCTCCCAGCCAAGGTCGACACATCTAACAAACACTGCCATCTTGATCTCAATAAAAATATATTCAAATAAAAATTAAAATTATACCACAATCATACCCACAATAGTTCTATGGCTTGGGGACAAACTCCTTCCAAATCGCCGGGAAGTCAATGCTGGGAGCACTGATGACATCATCAGCTACAGACATCAAGGCAGCCTCCTTTAGCCTCCGTTTATGTGTATTTGCTTCGTGTAGAATGATTGAAGCGTCATCCCAGTTCACATAATGATGATGTTCATAGACGTGCTCTGCTAGTTTTGAGGAGTATACCTTATGCTGTGCAACGTTGTTTTTATGTTCCTTCAGCCTGACTTCCAGAGGTCTCTTGGTTTCTCCGATGTAGATGGCATCACACTGACATGGGATTGAGTACACTGCATTTTTCGACGATTGTGATACGTTCAAGGGCTTGGTTTTTGTCAATATACTTCTTGAGGTTCTGGAAGATTGAAATACTGTTCGTATTCCAAATGGAGAAAGTAAACGTCTGATTTTTTCTGATAGGTTTGGGTAGTAATCCAGTACAACTGTTTTTTTAATCTTTGGAGGATCTAGAACTTGACTAATGTCTGTCAACACTTGCGTAGTCCTACCTGTAGTTGGTGTAATCATTTTCGAACCAGATGACTTGGATATCCATTATCACAGAAAGCATCATTCAAGTAGGCCAGTTCTTGGTTCAACAAAACAGGTGAAGAGCAGTTAGATGTCGCTCTTACAGAAAGACATTTCATCACGCCCTTCTTTACATGGAACGGATGGTTTGAGTCAGCCCTCACGTACTGATCAGTATGTGTAGGTTTTCTGTACACACATGTGGTCAAACTAGTACCGGAACTATCCTTTGAAATCAATAAGTCTAGGAAAGGAAGCTTCCCGTCCTTCTCTTCTTCAACTGTGAATGTTATGTTGTTGTGGAATGCATTCAAATCTGCATGCAAAGCCATTAAATCTGCCTGTGTCCCATGATGAATGCAGAGGATGTCGTCAACATATCTAATCCAAAGATCTATGTTGGTGGAGTTTACCTTAAGTACCTCAGTTCCAAGGTGGTCCATGAAGAGATCCGCTAACAATGGTGACAAGCAGCTTCCCATTGCCAAGCCGTCCAGTTGGGCAAAAAAACTTGTCCTAAAATTGGAAGTAGCATGACGTCACACATGCAGTCAATAGTTCAAGGATGCTTTCTACAGGTAATTTTGTTCTATCAGAAAGAGAAACGTCCGAAGAAAGTTTCTGTTTAATCAGACCTAGAGTCTCCTTCACAGGCACCGAAGGGAACAAATTTACCACATCGAAACTGACCATTTTAGTATTAGTGTTAATGGGTACATCTTTAAGCACATCTCCTAATTCTTTTGAATTGCCAATTGAGGATTTAATTCTGTTCCCAAGAGGTTTAAGTATGTCTAACAAAAATGACGATAGGTTACTACATGGTGATTCTCTTGAACTGACAATTGGTCTCAGAGGTAAATTAGGCTTGTGTATCTTAGGAAGTCCGTAAATGTGAGGTGGTTTTGAGTGGTGTGGAGTCAGATAGGTTCTCAGCTTCAGGTCGATGTACTTTTCTTGTTGTTTTATTTTTCGATATAACAAAGATTCGTAGGACGTAGTAGGATCTTTCTTCAATAATTTATACTGTTCTGAAGTCAACATTTCTTCAATTTTTTCTGTGTAGACATCTTTGTCTAAAAGCACAGTCGCCTTTCCTTTGTCAGCAGGCAGAATAACAATTGAAGAATCAGTCCTCAAATCTTTTAGAACTGCCAACTCCTTGACATTTAGGTTAGGTTTACCTATCGGTTTCCTCCTTAAAGCTTTCTTTATATTCACCCTAAGTTCGTCCTTTGAATCCTCGTCAACTAAATGCATGCACGACTCAACCACTGTTACCACATCTAACTTGTCGACACGCTTTGGAGTAACTGCAAAACCTAGGCCTCGTGACAAGACAAGTTTCTTCAATTGGATCTAACTTTCGGGAAGAATGGTTAATGACAACTTTATCAATAAATTCAGGTGTTGGAGTAAACCTTTGTTGAACTTGGTCTGCAGTTTTCTTCTCGTGTAGTAGTCTACTAAACTTGTCAAGTTGCATGTTCTTGGTTCGCATAAACTCAGTATCGTAGATCCGCTGGATAGACATGCAGACGTCCCATAACCTAATATCACCTTGTGCCAATAGAAATTGTATCTCTGAATCCATCATACGATGAAGATGAAATATTTTATGTCTCAAAAAGGCAATCTGATCTTGCATCAACAAGGAAGAAGCTTTCCTAAGAGTGGCGTGCCCTCTACCTGTGTGGACATAATGATTCTTGATTCTAAATCCAAATGGAACGATAGAGAATTGTTTACACTTACACATGAATGTCAGATGATTTAGAGCTCTTGCCAAAGTCACAGATAAACTTTCCAAACGTCTACAATGTTGCTTGAAGATATCTGGCCTGTCACACTGCCTCGGTCTAGGGCTATTTCCAGGCTGGAAACTCGGTCTCAACCAATCTGGTACAAACCGTTCTACGTTTTGATTTGATGTCTCAGTCAACAGGTCCATGCTGTGAGGATTTATAATTCCTGAGATTCTTAGAACAGTTAGGTTTAATAATTATAATCAATAATTGGACTCGGCATGTTCTTTTAGTAAATTATTATATTAAATTAATGGAAAAACAATATTAAATTTATATTATAATATTGGAAATATTGCTTTTCCATTAATTTAATATAATAATTTACCAAAAGAACATGCCGAGTCCAATTATTGATTATAATTATTAAACCTAACTGTTCTAAGAATCTCAGAAATTATAAAATCCTCACAGCATGGACCTGTTGACTGAGACATCAAATCAAAACGTAGACAGTTTGTACCAGATTGGTTGAGACCGAGTTTCCAGCCTGGAAATAGCCCTAGACCAGGCAGTGTGACAGGCCAGATATCTTCAAGCAACATTGTAGACGTTTGGAAAGTTTATCTGTGACTTTGGCAAGAGCTCTAAATCATCTGACATTCATGTGTAAGTGTAAACAATTCTCTATCGTTCCATTTGGATTTAGAATCAAGAATCATTATGTCCACACAGGTAGAGGGCACGCCACTCTTAGGAAAGCTTCTTCCTTGTTGATGCAAGATCAGATTGCCTTTTTGAGACATAAAATATTTCATCTTCATCGTATGATGGATTCAGAGATACAATTTCTATTGGCACAAGGTGATATTAGGTTATGGGACGTCTGCATGTCTATCCAGCGGATCTACGATACTGAGTTTATGCGAACCAAGAACATGCAACTTGACAAGTTTAGTAGACTACTACACGAGAAGAAAACTGCAGACCAAGTTCAACAAAGGTTTACTCCAACACCTGAATTTATTGATAAAGTTGTCATTAACCATTCTTCCCGAAAGTTAGATCCAATTGAAGAACTTGTCTTGTCACGAGGCCTAGGTTTTGCAGTTACTCCAAAGCGTGTCGACAAGTTAGATGTGGTAACAGTGGTTGAGTCGTGCATGCATTTAGTTGACGAGGATTCAAAGGACGAACTTAGGGTGAATATAAAGAAAGCTTTAAGGAGGAAACCGATAGGTAAACCTAACCTAAATGTCAAGGAGTTGGCAGTTCTAAAAGATTTGAGGACTGATTCTTCAATTGTTATTCTGCCTGCTGACAAAGGAAAGGCGACTGTGCTTTTAGACAAAGATGTCTACACAGAAAAAATTGAAGAAATGTTGACTTCAGAACAGTATAAATTATTGAAGAAAGATCCTACTACGTCCTACGAATCTTTGTTATATCGAAAAATAAAACAACAAGAAAAGTACATCGACCTGAAGCTGAGAACCTATCTGACTCCACACCACTCAAAACCACCTCACATTTACGGACTTCCTAAGATACACAAGCCTAATTTACCTCTGAGACCAATTGTCAGTTCAAGAGAATCACCATGTAGTAACCTATCGTCATTTTTGTTAGACATACTTAAACCTCTTGGGAACAGAATTAAATCCTCAATTGGCAATTCAAAAGAATTAGGAGATGTGCTTAAAGATGTACCCATTAACACTAATACTAAAATGGTCAGTTTCGATGTGGTAAATTTGTTCCCTTCGGTGCCTGTGAAGGAGACTCTAGGTCTGATTAAACAGAAACTTTCTTCGGACGTTTCTCTTTCTGATAGAACAAATTACCAGTAGAAAGCATCCTTGAAAATATTGACTGCATGTGTGACGTCATGCTACTTCCAATTTGAGGACAAGTTTTTTGCCCAACTGGACGGCTTGGCAATGGGAAGCTGCTTGTCACCATTGTTAGCGGATCTCTTCATGGACCACCTTGGAACTGAGGTACTTAAGGTAAACTCACCAACATAGATCTTTGGATTAGATATGTTGACGACATCCTCTGCATTCATCATGGGACACAGGCAGATTTAATGGCTTTGCATGCAGATTTGAATGCATTCCACAACAACATAACATTCACAGTTGAAGAAGAGAAGGACGGGAAGCTTCCTTTCCTAGACTTATTGATTTCAAAGGATAGTTCCGGTACTAGTTTGACCACATGTGTGTACAGAAAACCTACACATACTGATCAGTACGTGAGGGCTGACTCAAACCATCCGTTCCATGTAAAGAAGGGCGTGATGAAATGTCTTTCTGTAAGAGCGACATCTAACTGCTCTTCACCTGTTTTGTTGAACCAAGAACTGGCCTACTTGAATGATGCTTTCTGTGATAATGGATATCCAAGTCATCTGGTTCGAAAAATGATTACACCAACTACAGGTAGGACTACGCAAGTGTTGACAGACATTAGTCAAGTTCTAGATCCTCCAAAGATTAAAAAAACAGTTGTACTGGATTACTACCCAAACCTATCAGAAAAAATCAGACGTTTACTTTCTCCATTTGGAATACGAACAGTTTTTCAATCTTCCAGAACCTTAAGAAGTATATTGACAAAAACCAAGCCCTTGAACGTATCACAATCGTCGAAAAATGCAGTGTACTCAATCCCATGTCAGTGTGATGCCATCTACATCGGAGAAACCAAGAGACCTCTGGAAGTCAGGCTGAAGGAACATAAAAACAACGTTGCACAGCATAAGGTATACTCCTCAAAACTAGCAGAGCACGTCTATGAACATCATCATTATGTGAACTGGGATGACGCTTCAATCATTCTACACGAAGCAAATACACATAAACGGAGGCTAAAGGAGGCTGCCTTGATGTCTGTAGCTGATGATGTCATCAGTGCTCCCAGCATTGACTTCCCGGCGATTTGGAAGGAGTTTGTCCCCAAGCCATAGAACTATTGTGGTTATGATTTTGGTATAATTTTTAATTTTTATTTGAATATATTTTTTATTGAGATCAAGATGGCAGTGTTTGTTAGATGTGTCGACCTTGGCTGGGAGACGGAGTTTTATGTTTTGTTTGGTTTGTTGCCTTTTGAAGGGTACTGAAAGTACCCGAAATATTGCTTTTCCATTAATTTAATAAAATAATTTACTAAAAGAACATGCCGAGTCCAATTATTGATTATAATTATGATATATTCTGATTGGGTATTATTTTGGAGTATACATTGACTTGTTTGCAAGTTACCCAGTGGCGGTTGGGAATAACAGGGGTGTCAAAATGGTAAATTTTACAAAACCCAATTGGGGCGATCAGTATAACTTATGCCTAACTATACCTTGAAAATGAACCTTGAATGGACTTTTCTGCATGTAATATTAATTTTTCGTTTTGTTGTGAATTCAAGTCCATTTTCGTACATCTTCACTCTCAACTACGTCTCTGCCTGTTTTAATTTCGATGTCTCTAGGATCATCTTCAACATCAGCTCATTTTGGAGCACGTAGCCTTCGGGTCACGTGTAGAGAAGACAATCTGGTGTTACCGACCAGCCATGATCGTGTTGATCATGTATATCGTCCACTGCGTCTGTTGCTTTACAGTTTACATCATCATAGCATTGCATGATCATTTGCAAGCAGAATATGCAAACGTAAAGATGATTTGCATGGTGGTAGTAAGCCGAGGTCAGTGCCGTTGTAGTTTGTTAGTGGTTTAGACGATGACAACTTTTGAAGTCGTTTTTGAAAAAGATGGTAGCAAGTCTCATGAACATCAAAAGTACTGGTCCCAATACTGGTACAAGGCAAGTAATCCTCTCTAATTAGTCGTACTTAGTATCCCTAACATGTGAGTAGTCAAGCAACATAAAAGTGTCCTCAAATTCTGTGTTAATCTAATAGTTAAAAAGGTTAACGCTTTCCTTGTCGAACAAAATAAATTATGGTGTCAAAAGCAGGAAAAGCATGAATTGGCGCAAGAACAATACATAATTTTGCTCATCCATTAGAAATTACTTTCTTGACGTAAATTAAAAACTCTTGTCTCCAAAGCCGGTACATACAAGTACTTGTTGGTTTACTGGCTGAACGTTTTTTTAAGAGAATGAAGGCGTCAGTGTCAAGAGAACGAACAACATGGTATCGTCGTATCGAGATGCTGCATAACAACAGTGGCGCATCTTGAATATCGGCCTCACCACGAATTCTCACTGCTAGTAGCCATAGTAGTGCCTCAGTAGTCAACTCATTCTGTTTTAATTCAATTACTAAGAATAGTGTCGTCTTGTGAGAGTTTGATAGAAACGTTTTCCCACAATAGTTTTTTTTAAATTATTTCCTTTGAACCCCAAAGGCCGGACCAAAATTCACACTTTGGACACACATGTACGGCGCATCCAAAATTGTTGAACAACTGGCAAACATGTGGATTTCAATTCCAAAATAACCACGCTTTCATAATAATAAGTTTAAACCAAGACTTGCTATTTGGGGCCATTTAGAATTTTTTTTTGAAAAGTTAAAATATTTATTTCCGAACATATCAGAAAAAATATGCATAACACGCCATTTTACATTCTTGGCACGAATTAAAAGTCTAAAATAGATTTCATTCAACAATTTGGCCGTGAAAAAAAAAATGTGAAAACACACGCTAAATTATTTGAGTGGTTTGTTTCACTCAATACGCCGAGCGGATGGTCACTTCACTCGTTTTGAGTGTTCGTCACTCATTTTTAACTGGAATTGTCACTCGATGTATTGGGTGATCATTATTTAGCTCAAAGGTGCTGAGTGACCATGGGAGACACCGCTCTTTAGTTAGCGATGTTTAGTCAATAGTGAGCGATGCATAAAGCTTGTTCAAGGGATAAGTGTTGAGATTTATCTAAGCGATGAATGGGGCTTCTTCTTATTGTATGTCTACTGTATTGTCCTGATTGGTGCCAAGTCTAGGGGATGAATAGCAGAGATTTTACCGGCGACGTTTCAAACATGTCACTGGTAATAATTGCTTGTCATATACTCATGACAAAGAACGAGGTAGGGCATTCCAATATATATCAACGGTCCTCTGAACACGTCCAGCATCTTCGAAACCAACTAACTCGTCAGTGTCTGTTAGTTCGTGACCGTGTGCGCATTGCCATTTGCCAGTGTAAGTCTTCAAGGAAAAATAGTTATTACCGGTGTAGTGATGAAGTGTACAACGTTCTAATAGAAAGGGCATTTCTGCGGAAAACGCCGAAAAGTTAAAGGTAGGGCCTAAATGTCGACATCTGTTGTACTTCTATATGCACGAATAGTTCATTGTGTTTTCATTGTTTTAGTTACAACATAATATATCATGTGTAGGCCTAGATAAAACTTAATGGAAATTATTATATGCATGCCTTTTCATGGGCGTCCACAGTGAACAGAGAGAACGCAGTCGTCCATCTACATATCAATGTGATGTTTGCATACAGCTGCTATAATACTATTTTGTAGTTTCAAGATATTGACCTATTAACATGAGTTGAAAATATAATATATCATGTGTACCTTTCCCTCCCACCGCTACTTTTTGATTGAATTTCGATATTTTTTTAGGGAAGTTAGTTTGTCTCAATTTTGAGTGATTTTCGCTTCTATTTGAGTTATTAATAGCCTTAATAGAGAGTATCTTTGAAGCCAAAATATCGCTATTATTTGAGTGAATTTCGATCTTTTATTAGCGATTATCACCCTTATTTCAGAGTGAAAATTTCGCTCTATAATTGAGTGGAATTATTTCACTCAATTCTAGGAGTGGTGGTCACTCAGAAAGAGTGGTGCAAATACAAGCTAAAAAAGGAGCGAAATTTCACTCGATTTGAGTGTTTTTCCGCTCTTTTAATTTAGAGTGCACCCTCTTAAAATTTACTCATTGGACACCTCTATATGCCGCATCCACCAATGGACAACTGGCAAACAAGTGGATTCCTACTCCAAAATAACAACCCTTTCAAATATCTAAGTTTTAATCTACATGGGCAATTTGGGGCCATTTTGACTTTTTTTTTAAGTAAAAAAATTTTATTTCCGGGACATACAAGAAAATGAAAATGTGGATGACATTCTATTTTTCATTACTTACACGAATCTTAAGGCTAAAATAGATTTCGTTCAACGCTTTGGCCTTAAAAAAATAAAAACGGTTAAAAAATTCAGCACAATTGACCCTTTGAGCACCCCTGTACCCCGCACTGGCCAACTAGCCAACAAGTGGATTTATCACTGCCTCCTATGCTCGTCGTGGCTCAACGAGGAGCCACGACGAGTATCTAGGAGGCAGTGGGATTTATACTCCAAAATAATCAACCTATCACAATATATGGGTCTCCATTTCTCCGCAGGGGCGAGGGGGGAAGAGGGAAGAAGACCCATGCTGGATATCCAGCCTTAGATATAGGAGGAGGAAACGGAATGTTACCGGTTACTTAACACATGACTCGCTCACTCGTCTAAAAACGACTCCGTTTTCCTAGTAACATTGTGTTGTTATTAATTTTTGTTATGGTTTTTGTTTGCAGGTATAATATGGATCTACACAACAATCATGTTTATTACTAGCCGTGCAACGAACTCAGCAGCAGATGGCTTTTGGGAGAGATACTGATTCGACACCGTGCCATTAGGATGAGCGGGAACATGAAGGTGTATGTTTTGCTCCGGGACGGACAAGACCTACATACCTCATATATCCGCGCGCACGACACATCCGAATATGCAAGATGACCATATGCCAGGAGGTTACTTATTGGACAGTTTTGCGGAACGCTGATTTGCTCCGGCTGCACGAGACAAACACGTACTCGGCACGCTCATAAGCACTCAAAATAAGATGTACAACGCTCTGGAGAAAAATTAAACTATACATATGTGAATTCTAAAATGCACATCACACATAATATATTTTTATGCAGAACAACACTAACAAACAGAATTGCTTTATGGAGTAAACCCTACTATTCAATCAACACGACGGGAGCAACCTCTTCTTGTTCCCGTTGCGTAGACTTTTGCGCTATCATGGTGTATAGTAGGGTTTATTACATGCATCAATTCTGCTTGTTGTATGTTGATCTGCATAAAAACTGTGTGATGTGCATTTTAGAATTCTCGTATGTAGTTTCAATTTTTCTCCAGCGCGTTGTACATCTTCATTTGAGTGCTTACGAGCGTGCCGAGTAGATAATTTGTCTCGTGGCGCCCTGCACATATCTCCAGGCGCATTTGGCGACTCGCGCCACATGACTAGCAATCTAGGGCGACTTTACTATATCTCTTCGTGAGATAGCAGCTGCAGTGACGCCATTAAAGTTTCTCATACCTGGATATTAGAAATTCAACGAGAGAGCACGATCCAAAATGTGCAAGAGATAAAAAACATCATAGCTCAAGATATTGTAATTTGTGTTCAATGTCATTGTCATCACAATTAGTTCGAACCCAACCGTCACAATAACTGGCAATATTTGATAAATGAAGTTGGCAGAAACAAAAGAGACAAGTAGCAGTAGGCCTCCAGAAAAAGTATCTCGAGACATAGGTAGCCTAACCCACTGTCATGGAAGAAGCTGATGGTACTGATGAGCTGAAAGATGACTAAAGTTGACCCTGAGCTCACGCGGGAAGATGGCTGATCGGCGTATCTGTACTTTTAGGTCACTTTGTTCTAATGGTAGTTGGTATAACCATATGCAAACACTTTGGCAATAGTTTATTTTATCCTCCTAATGATGATAGTGAATGAGATTGCTGCAATCACTTGCGTCGTAGTCGATGCTATAAGTAGTGATCAGCGTCTTACTATTATTATTATTATTTGCTCTGTAACAGTTACTTTGTTTAGGTTGATATTTTTTGTTACTTTCAAAACATCAATAATCATAAGGTATCAATTTTTTTGTCTTATTATACAATATTTTGTAAGTGATCGCATGGCATTTCTTTTCATATTGAGTGCAATTGTACTAGTTAACAAATTTAAGAAAAAAAAAAAAATTTTTTTCAAAAAAAAAACAAAAACCCCCCGGGAGAAAACCCCCCCCCTTTTTTTTTTTTCTTTTTTTTTTTTTCGCCGGTTGGTGGACTTTTGCCCCGGGTAATCTTTTTTGGTGTTAAAAAAATTTTTTTTTTAAAAGGGGGTTTTAAATTTCCCCCGGAGGAAATCATTTTTTTTTTTTTTTTTTTTTTTTTTTTTTTTTTTTTTTTTTTTGGGGGGGGGGGGGGGGGGGGGGGGGGGTTTTGGTATTCCCTCTGCTAAGAATATCTGTGGTAAAAGTATTTAGACCCCCGGGGGAAAGGGGTATGGGAAAATTTAAGGGATCTTTTCTAAAGGGTTTTTGGAAACCATATCCCCTTTTGGGCAATAGTTTATTTTTTTTTTTGTTGTGGTCTGCAATACTTCGCGAGTCGTCATGATGATCAGGCTTACTTTTATTATTTTTTGCTTGTAAAGATTTTGAGGGATATTTTTTTACTTTCAAAAATAACAAAAGGTATAAAAATTTTTTGTTTTTAAAAATATTTTGGAAGTGTGCAGGGTTCTTTCCTTTTCATATATGCAATTTTAAAATTTATTTTTAAACAAAAAAATGAACCCCTCTTAAACAAAAGTAAATATTAAAATTTTTTAAAAAATTGATAATATTTAAATATCAAGTAAAACTTAAGATTTTGGGGGTTTAACCGTACTTTTGCCTTGTTTAGTATATCCCTTTTCCCCCAATTGGGGGGTGAAAAGGTTTACTCTTTTGGAGGTGGGTTTAAAATCCCGTCGACGGCAATTTGGGCTAGGGTTTTTTTTTTTATTAATGCGAAAAAATTTTGTTATGAATATTTTTTAAAACTTTCCCAAAAACATTTTTATTTTTTTTTTTTAAATTTATTTTTAAACCAAATGTCCCATTCTTTTTTTTCAAAATTTGCTTTTGTATCCTAACGTTTTTTTAAAAAAAAAAATGAACTTTTTCCCCAATGTATTTATTTAAAATTTTTTTAAAAATTGTATATTTTAAAGAAATAAGGCATTAAAATTTTAAGCCAGATTCCCCTTTCCAAATTTTTTTAACTAAGATTCTCCGTTTAAAAAAACTCTGATTTTCGATTGGGTGCGGTTAATCTTTTTTAGGCCCAATTTGATTGATGGGGTTTTTTATGCCTTTTGGTTTTTTATGGGTTTTGTTAAAGGATAAAAATTTTTTTTTAAAATTTTTTATTATTTTTATTTTAAAAAGGTTTTTAAAATTTGGTTTTTAGTCCAAAATTTTTAAAAAAAATTTTATGGTTATTTACCGAAACAAACCAATTTTTTATTTTTTGGTTTAAAATTTTTGCCTTTTTAAACAAACCAAATTTTTAAAACAAAAAAAGTTTTTAAACAATTCCCAAAGGGGTTTGAAAGGGTTTTGGCTGAACCCCTTTTACAAATAATATATTTTAAATTGTTACAATTACATTTTAATTTTTTTCCAAATTTTTTTTTTAAAGTTTTTTGAACAAGTTTTTCTTTTTTAAAAAATATAAAATTTTCACAAACATTAAATTTTGGGGGTTTTTTCCTTTTTTCACATCAAAAATTTTTTCCACATACTTTTAAATTAAATTATTAATTTTTTTTATGTTTCCTCTTTTTTTTTAAACAAAAATTTTAAACCTGAAATTAAATTTATACGGGAAATTAAATATATTTATTTGGGCCCTTACAAAAATTTCTTGGGTTTTACGTCCCCAATTCAAGTAAAAATTTTAAATTTTTTTCTATTTCTTCTTATTTTCTTATTTCTTTTTCTTTTATCTTTTTAAAAATTATTTTACTACTAATTTATCTATTTTCTTTATCACATTACATTCTTCCATCATTATCTTCTATCACTATCATCATTGATTATCTATCTATCATCATTATCTTCTATCATCATCCACCCACACATCTCTCACCTTTTCCCCTTCTTCTATCTATCTCTTCTTCTTCTTCTATCTACCCTATCTTCTTCTTCTTCATCTTCTATCATCTTCTATCATCTTCATCACCCCCTATCATCTTCTTCCCTTCTTCCACTTCTTCACTATCTAACCTATCATCTATCACCACTTCTTCTTCTTCTTCTTCTATCTTCATCTTCTTTTCTCTTCTACATTTCTACCCCCACTTCTAAAATACATCATTACATCACCATCTATCTACTATCACACTACTTTTTTTCCCTTCTACTTCTTCTATCTATCTATCCCCCCCACATCCTCTTCTATTACTCATCATCTATCTACTACTTCTAACACTTCTACTATCCTATCCCATTTAAAAATTCTTTTCCAACCCTTAATAAAAAAAAATAAACCCTAAATTAAAAAACCCCGAAACCCCCCCCCAAAAAAAAAATTTTAAACCTTTTAAATAAGAAAAACGGGGAAAAGAACCCCTTTTTAAAGGCCGACTCTTCGATTCAATTTAATCTTAAAACTGTCAATTTAATTTTCAATACTTTTATTAAAATTTTGGAACAAAAAATTGAACAGAAATAATAACCCTTTTGAAGTTTTGATCCCCCTTTACTAATCCAGCCCAAAAACATACTTATCAGAAAAGCAACTTTTGTTTTCCCCTCTGAGTGCACCCCCCCATTATATCACACTACCCTTCTACACACCTCTACTATCTCACAACTACTACTCCTACTAACCATATTACATACACTACACAAACTTCACCAACAACTATTACACACACACACCACACCCACACCTACTCACTCCTTAACTTACAATACACTATATTACCTCTTACACTATGCTCCTCTCTATACAACTACCACCACACTCTTCTATAACTCCATACCAACCACCAACCCCCACTCTCTTACACACACCTCAAACATTTACTACTTAAACCAAAATGTGCCTCCCACTAAGTTAAAGTTGCTTGGAAAAACTATAAAAAATACCAAAAAAATATTTCCCCATTCAATGTTGTACATTGGGCAAAGGGAACATTATTTGGGGCCCAAATGGGGGAATAAGAAAAATAATATTTTGCCCCCAGAAAAGAAAAACAACCCATGGGAAGAACCAGGGCCCAAATCTTTGAAAAAGGGTTTTGGTTTTTTTGTCTTTGATATGGATTTGCAAAAGGGGGTCTCTGCGGGGTATTGGATAAGACAATGAAACGGGTCCTTTTCGGAAAAAAAAAATAAAAAAAGAGGTTGGAGCCCCGGGGGTTGGTTTGTTGGGCTTGGGGCAAAGAAAACTGGATTAATTTTTTGGGGGGGGGCCCCTAAAAGAAAAGTAATAGTGGTCCCGGTGGTTACCGGGGGGGTTGGGTTTTGGGGCGATGGGGGGTTTCCGGTCCAGGAATTTTGGTTTAAAAACTTTTTTGGCTTGAATTTCGTATAGCCCCCCCGCCTTTCCGACATTTCGACTAAAATTTTTATTTTTTTTGAGAAATTGAAAAAAAAAAAAAAAACGTTTTGGCTTGGGTTTATAAATGAAAGATTGGCCCTTTTTGTTCCCACCCGTCTCTCCCCGACCCTTTGGCTCGCCCAAAAAACCAAAAAATAAAAAAAAATTAAACCCAAAAATTTCCCCCTTTGGGCACCCCAAAAAGGGTCACGGTACCCCCGGGTCAAGATGCGAAAAATTTACCAGGGGGAAAAAAATTTTTCAAACGGTACGTTTTTGGCCGCCCCTGCGGCCCCTTTTGTTTTTTTTTTGTTGACCTCATTTGTTAGGGGCCAGCCCCCCCGCCCCCGCCCGGGGCCCCCCCCCCGGGCCCCCGTGCTATTCGACCTTTTTTTGTTTGCTTTATTCTATTTTTCCTTTGAACCGCATTCATTTTTCTAGTAATTTTTGTGAAGAATTTTTTGGTCTTATTTAATGTGACCACTTCCCTTTTCAATCTTTTTTGCGTTTTCCTCGGATTATTACAAAATTTTTCATTCATTAAAGTTCATAGAACATCTCAAGAAAGATCAGAGGGAAACAGAATCAAAAGATCACTTCCACCGGCCCATTTGAAAAAATTTGAAACTTATAAAAATTACTGTTTCTTAAAAAAAATTTACTAATTTTCAAAGCTTAATTTAAAAAAGTACCGGTGGGGAAAAGTGGTGCCCCTGACAAAGAAAAATTAAGTACATTGGTTTTAAATGGATTGATTTTTTAATACAATATTATTTTTTAAATAAAAAAAGTTTTTTTTTTGCTGAAAGCTAAAAATACAAATGTCATTTTTTTTGAAAAAATATTTTAATTTTGTATTCCTATTCTAAAAATTAGTTTTAAATATGAAAATTTTTGGCTTTGATGTGTATAAAACCCAAAACATAGGTACAAAAAATTTAAAAAAAATTTAGTTTAATATTCTCATATTGGTATTTTCTTGCTGTTCTAAAATTATCATTTTTGTGGAAATTATTTTACCTTTGAATTAAAGATTAGCCCAAAGTTTTAGATAATTTTATTTAGACAAATTGGGGAATTTTTAATCATGTGTTTGATAAGTTCGATAGAGTTTCTCTGCCCCTTTGCGATTGAATTAATTCGTTTTCATAGTTTGGAGGGCGTTTCGGCGAATGGGGGGAAAAATTGAATCATGTGGTTGTACCCCCGATTGGTTCAATTTTTCTTCTGTTTGAATAAAGTGCGAGTAAAGGTAATCTAGGGATATAGCGATGGGACTTCATCTTCTTTTTGCTTACCGACCCTTTGTTGGATATTTTGCGAAAAGTTTTCAATGGTAGTTTTAAACGGAAACTATATGTTCCCCTTCGCTTTTCTTTACGATGAAGGGGGTTGTCTTGTTTCTGGTGTTCAAAACTTTTTTTGATCATCGGCGTAGAGGGGGTTTTGTATTGGATAGCCGCCCCTCGTCTTGGCATATAATCTTTATATTATCTCTATTTCCCCGGGGCAGGCATTTTTAGTGCACCTGATGTTTATTGGGGCGTTTTGGCGGTGAAATTTCAAGTGGGCAAAAGCTCGGGACACTACCCGGGGCCTACCAGGGCCCAAATTTTATGGTCCGAGCTTGTTAAAAGTTCTTGTATCATTTTGATGATCTATTTTTAAAACTTTTTTTGATTTATTTAAAATAACTTGGTTTTTTCTATTGTATAACTTTGTTAAAATTTTATTGTAAAAACTTTTTTGATATTATATGGCATAATATTACTATTTTAGTATAAGTTTGTTGGTATTCTTTTGTATCACTTTGTGGATATTCTATTGTATAACTTTGTGGATATTCTATCTATGGCATAACATTGTTAATTACCTGGCAACTAATGGCACCTCGTATATACACAGTCAAAACACGTAAGAAACGTTTCTTCGTATCGTTTTTTTCCCCCTGAAAAATTTGAACTTGTCACTTCGACTACAGGTTAATTTTTTTGCACTTACTGGGGGATCAATTTTTAAACCCTTTGCTATTAACTGCGTTTTTCTATTGCGGCTAAAACGTAGTCAAGTTCTTTGTATTTGTATATTAAAGTTAGTGTTTAGGGAAAAACGGAAAAATAATTGAGACTTGCGCGAGAGTATTTCTATCTTTCGGGCCTTGCCTTAACTAAGTTGCCCGTTATCAAAAGGTGGTATCTTTAGAATGCCTTTATTGTTAATAGTTTATTTTACCTGTTTTCTACATTATATTTTTCGGTTTTCCGTTGTTTCCTTGTGGGGGGGAAAACTTTTTACCTCCTCCTTATTTGGGGACCCCACCTACAATAAACCAATCTATCCCAGTTTATTTTTTAACGTCGAAAAAAACTTTTTTTACCATTTTTTCCCTTACCCCCTAAAGAAGTTGCGCCCATGTATAAATGGCACTTCCAAAACTTTTTTTGCAGTAGGACGCGCTCCCGTCGGGTATGGTTAGAATCGCTTTAAATTTTGTCATGGCCGCCTGTTCTATTGGGTAAGCGTGCGCGCAAGCGTTTGAAGAATGGATATTTAAAGCTAAGTTAGGTGTCTTTGGTGTGTTTTTATGTGAGTCAAAAAATATTTTCATATACGGGGGGGGGGGGGGGGGGGATAAATTGTCCTTTTTTTACTTTTACTTGTTTGTTTCTTTATTTTTAATTGATCATATAGCCATAAAAGTAAAAATTTTTGAAGTCCGGGGACGCGGGTTTTTATAATTCCGAGAGGTGCGTATTCTACGAAAAAGGTGTGAAAAAGGGTTCTTAACTGCGTTGTTTTGTATACCACTCCCCCACAAGATCCCCTTTTACTAGCCGTTCCTGGGGTTTGGGGACCCGTCAACGTTAGTGAAGAAGCCAATTGCCAAATTTTTTTTTTGTCGATTTTTATAAAAAAAATTTGTTATATAATATGTTTTCTTTACATTAGGCAAAACCTGCATGATCATTTTCAATAAAATTCAAAAATTCTACCCGAACATATAATACTTTTGGGGAGTTTTTTTTGCTGGCAACAAAAATTATAAATGAGAAAAAGACCACTGCTGATTGTTTCGATGGTGGAATTGAAAAAAAAAATAAAAATAAAAAAATTCGTTTTGTAAGTCTCCCCATGTAAAATACAAAATTTTTTTTAATGGGGAATAAAATTTTAAAGCAGCCCCGGGCCAACCCATTTAAAAAATCTTACGAATTAACTTTTAAAAATTCTTAAAGTATTAAAAAATGTACATAATTATTTATGTACTTTTTCATTTTTTGTAAAAACCCCTCTTTTACCATTTTCTAAATCTTTAAATGCAAGGTACCGAAAACAATTCAAACTGCATCCAGGGGCCAAGTGTACGAAAAATCTTCATACCAGCACACATTTTATGGTTTTTGGAAGCAAGCATAAACCCGTGCCCCAAACTACTGTGATTATCCAACAAAATACCAGGTTTAACCCCTTTCGGACTGGCACGGCACTGCTTTTTTTTGATTTTGGTTAATCCTTTGATAAGTGTGGCCTCCAGCTGGAACAACTTAAATTTCCGCTCACTTTCACACCTTTAAGCCCTTTCCTAAAAGATTGGTCTTCAAAGTGTCTTGGCTCGGAACAGTCTTACACACGACCAATCAAGCGGGGTCCCAAAGGATCTGTTTTAAAGTCCCCCCTTTTCTTTTATACTCCCGTCCCAAAAATTCCTCCTGATGGGGAATATCCTCATTTGGGGAAAGATGATGCCCGACAGCCACTGAAAGATCTCATTCACAAACCCGTACTATCTCCAGACGGGTCTCAACAAAATGGCAGCCTTACCCTATGGCGAACTTGATAACCTATCCAAAACAAAAGCGGTTTATTTCACAAGCGGGGGAAGCCACTGCGACCTTCTGGAACTAGCGAATAAAACCGTTGGCAGCATGGGCTCCTACCTTGTACGAGATAGATGCGCGTCTTCCTGGAAAATCCAATTTAAAGCCCTTCCCCTCCCCTTTCTCCCCCCAATTATTTATTCTGTCTGACCATTACAAACAGATTCTCCGACCGCCATCGCCTATCTGCCCAGTGTTGTCCTTTTGGACTCTAAAAGTGGGGAAAAAGATGTCTAAAATTAGGAAAAAATGTAAAACAGCGCGAATTTGCAAATGACTTTTCGGTTGCGAATCCAAAATCTAGGGCCCCCAAAGATGACTACAAATATTTCTATGAGAAATTTAAATTTAAATTGGAAAATAAATTAAATTAAAAAAATCGGTTTTAATTTAACTAAATGTTTTCAAGGAGGTATTTAATGAAGAAAAATAATGCAAACCTTTTGAAATTGCTAAAAATGAAATTTTAATTAATGAAAAAAATTTAAATTTAAAATCAATCAATTAAAAAAAAAATAAAATTTTAATTTAACCACAAAATAAGATGAAAATTTGGTTAATTTTGCATTTTCTTAATTCCACGTCCAAACCAACCGAAGTAATTTCGAATTGTCACGTATTAAATTTTAGTTTAATTACTTAATTATTTAATAAATCAATTTTTTTTTTTTGTTATATCATGTGACATATCAAACAATGCATTTTTCTTCAGTAAAATTTTTTTATGTATGTTATATTTTTTAAAAAAATAAATGTTCAATTCAGTTAATTTTAATTAACAAAAAAAAAAAAATTTTAAAAGGGGGATTACAGCTTCCTAAAGGGAAAAATGTGTTGTCAAATAATTTTTTTTTTTTGCAGCATGATTAAATATAGGCCTACTTAAAAATTTAAAAGATGCTTTGGATGCAAACGGGACATTATTATTTACCAAATTTTTCAATTCACAAAGTACAACCTTGGCTTGATTCGTTTTGGAAACCATATTTTGTTTTTTTAATTTTGTAAATTTACCCTTTGCTTTTATTTACCGTTCGCATACACAGATGGTTCACCACTTTTCACTTGCATCACACAATTACACATCATTCTTGAGCACTTTTCGTCATGATCTGTTTCGTCATAGCTAGTAAAGGGCTTTTTTTACGCAAAAGATTTGGTCCGCAATTAATCTTGCAGCTACATCTTACTGTTAAAAGCATTGCAATGACCTGCAATAAAAACACGAGTGTGATTACGAAAATTAATTTTGTTAACAAAACGCCATCATTATTTTGACCCCCCCCCCCTACCAAAATTTTTCTGGAAAAAAAGTCCCCCAACGGTTCGTACCTATTCCTAGAGCGCAGCCCCAGTAGTTTGGTTTTGGGTGGCAGCTTGAACGAAAACACTGTCCCCCAAAAGTGTCCTCTTGGGGAGCAGCTCCTTTTTTTATGTTCTCTGGGGCTTCTTGATTTTGGGGGGTTATTTTCCCAAACTTCTATTCTTTTTTGTGACTACTGCTTTCGGGAACATTCACTGGTTTTTGCAGATGAACTGCGATCGTACTTTCGATACGCCAAAAGAATGTTCGGAATTGACGTTGCGCATCAATACGATTCTGGGCATCTGACAGTGATGTTACACTGGAGTGACTTCCTCGAAAGTGACCATGTATCCATCACGGTTTTTTTGTCTTTCCCGGAGAAGCCACTGTGTCACACCCACTGAACGGTGCCAGAAAGGCAAGGGTTTAACAATGAACTTTTTGCTTCTCTCAAAATTTGGCATTCTTGGGGCGTTTTGCTTACCACACCCAAATTCATTTAAGTTTCAAAACATTTTTTTTATGTTAAGCGTGCAGTCTAAATAGCACGTCCGAATCTACAGGGGTTATCAATTATTATAAAATTTCGGTAATTAAACAAACTTGAAGTTTTTCATGCAACAGAAACCCCCCCTCACTTCTTCGTGAGGCTTGGATCAATTGGCGCATCAAGGATCATTGTTTAAAATCAGGGTATTCCGACATGCACACAAGAATTTTTATGACCCCGAATTTTTAGTTTCCACCAGTCGACGTGATACGAAATTAAAATTTCACTTTGAAAGTATCCCCCAGATATTTTGGGGCATATTAAAAAGATGCTGAAAAAAATCAACCAATTTGTAGTGGGGACGGAGCCCATTAAAATTCTTGCGAAAAACTCCAATTCCACAAAATTGGCTAACTTTTTAAATTTCCATCACGTCGTGGTGGAAATTTTTCAAATTTGGAACAGACCAGATTAGTTAGTTGTTAGTTAATGTTTTTTAGGGCACTCAACAGTGGAGTTATCAGTGCCCAGTCAAGTGTATTGAATCTTCAAATGTTCTTTTTTCCCTAATTTTTGGGGTCACCACCCTGTTTTCTTCTTTTCCAAAGGGAGGAAAAAAGTAGGGGAAACGCGGGGGTTTAATAGGGAAAGGGGTGGTGTTAAAAGGGTGGGGTAAACTAGGGGGAACGAGGAGTTTCTCGTTGCGAGAGGGGGGCAATATGGAGAAGAAAAAATGAAAGGAAATAAATATGAGTAAGGCTGTTAAAGAAGAGAGGGTAATAAAAAAATTGCGCGAGAGCTCTCTCTCAACACGCACCCCCAAACGGCCCGGCTCGCCCTTAGTTTTGGGGAATACACTACCCCCTACTCCAGGCCAAACCACGGGAAGGTAGCGAGTTGGACTTTGAAGGCCCAAGACCACTCCTTTAGTGCACTGTCGGAATACATGTGATTTCAACCAACAAATCCATTTATCCCGAAAATTTATCCAAGCACTCACGAAGAAACTGATGGCCGGCTTTGTTTTTAGCAAAACATTCAAGTTTTTTTTAAATTTGGGGTTATAAGTTAAGCACTGGGATTCGGGCGTGCTTATTAAAGCCCCCGCACGCTTAACATAAATTAAATTTGATGAACTTGGAAGGAATTTGGTGTAGGGAACTAAATTTTTGCCCCCGAGAATGTCAAAGTTTGGGAGAAGCCAAAAATTTTAGCCTTTCCGTTCTGGCACGCATCAGGGGGGTACACAGGTCGTCATTCTCCGGGAAGACAAAAAAACCGTGAGGTTATGGGTCTCTTTCGAGGAATCACTCCGTGTTTATTCACTGTCAAATGCTCCAGAGGTGTATCTATCGCAACGTCAATTCTCGAAAGCTTTTGTTTTCGGGAGTTTTGATCCAGTAGTTCTCTGCAAATCAGTGAATGATTGCCAAAAGCAGTAAATCATAAAAAAAATGAAACTTGGAAAAAAAACCCCCAACTCAAAAAGCCCTCAGAGAACATGGAAGCGAGCTGCTTACCAAGCAACACGTTTGGGGAAAAGGCTTCGTTCAAGCGCCTGCCCCAAAAAAACCCGACTGGGGCTGCGCTCTACGGAATAGGGTCGAGCCGTTTGGGGCTTTTTTTCCAAGGTAAAAAATTGGTACTGGTTCAAAAAAATGATGATTGTTTATTAACTATTAATAATTTTTTGTAATCAATTCTGTGTTTTCTATTGCAGGGGTCTTTTATTAGCTGTAAGATTAATTGCGGACCTAAAAGCTTTGGTGAAAAAGTCTTTTCTATGCTCTCATCTGTGTATCTTTTCAGGGTGCTCAAGGTGAGTTAAAATTTTGGGGATGACAATTCAATGTAGTGTAACCATCATAATCATGCGATACTGGTAAAAAATTAGTCAAAGAGTGAAATTCAAATTAACAAACCAATATGGTTTCCAAACGAAACAACCAAGGGTTTACAATTGGAATTGATAAATTGGGGGAATAATAATGTACCATTTGCACCAATAGCTTTTTTAATTTTTGGGAGGGCCCCATATTTAACTGCTGCAAACAAAAAATAATTTTCTTTTTACAACTATGTTATTTGGGATAGCTGAAATCGGTTTTAATTATTTCTTTAATAATTTTTTTGTTTATTAATATTAATGAATTTTAAAATTTTGTTTGTAAAAAAAAACATACATAAAAAACATTTTGCTGAAGATAAATGCTATATTTGATATTTTCACATGATATACAAAAACTAAATTTATTGATTAAAAATTAAGTAATTAAACTAAGTTTCAATATTTGACTAAAAACGAAATTACTTCCATGGTTTTAAAACCTAAATAACAAAAATGCAAATTAAAAACCTTTTCATCTTATTGTAGTGTTTTTACATATTTTTATTTTTTTTAATTTAAATTTAATTTATTGGTTATTAATTACCATTAATTAAATTTCACTTTTATGAAATCAGAAATGTTTTTATATTATTTTTCTTCATTTAATACCCCGCTTTACCACATTGATTTGAATTAAACCTGATTATCTTTAATTTTAAATTTAAATTTAAAGCAATTAAATTAAATTTAAAATAGAAATATTAAAAATTTATCTTGGGCCATAAATTTTTGGATTAAGCACAACGAATTTTTCAGTATGCAAAATTTTTGCGCTTTTTTACATTTGCCTAAAAAGGCAAACTGAAAAACATTTACCCACTACTAAGCAATCTTGATTCCTACAAAAAGGGTTTTTCGAATAGAAACTTTTTTGCGAATGGTGTTCCTCTCCCCGCGCAAAACTTTTTTTTCCACCTTCTCCACGAAGACCTAGGAAAACAAAAATAGCCGACACCCCATGGACGTGATGTTTCCCGAACATTCTACGTAGACCCACCAAATTGGGGAAGTTACCCCAAAATGGGAATTTTTTAAAAGTTGTTGTTGACTTAAAGTAAAATTTCTTAAAAGTTTTAAAAATTTTGCCAAAATAAAGTAAGTGGAAGTTAAGTACCCCTAAAAGAAAACTGTAAAAATTTTTTTACCGTTTGCGGGAGAAATGCTTTTTGAAAAAGGAAAAAAAAAAAGCCGGAAAAATCATATACTATAAATTAAAATAAAAGAATTTTGGACGTACCGGTAAGTATTGATGACTCTTCTTTAATGTAAATTTATTACATTGACTGTTAACAGGGGCCCCGTCCCATCTTGCTTCTACAACTTTGATTCATTTTTATAACACTGAATGGAGCGCACAACGTTTATGACGATGAATATTATTTGGGATAACCACTACTGCGCCCCCAGAGAAACTCAAACTGCGGTTTTTGCGATTTAAAAAAAATGTCACCAAAAAAACAAACTCGTTCCGCACGTGTCTGGGAGACCATGTCTAGTTAGCCGTCCCCACCGGAGGGGGATGCGAGATTTTTTTTGGGGGGGGAGGCTTTGGATAAAAAAATTCTCTTACAAAAAAATTTCATTATTGGGAAACCGGATGCGAGATGTATCCTGATGAATGTTGTATATTTCGCCCAAAATACATTTTGCTAAACAAAACTTTTAACTTAACGTTTTTGAAAGTTTCCCCAAAAAAAAAATCAGTTTTTTAAAAAAGTTTTACGTTTTGAAAAAATAAAATCGTTACCCAAAGTTACTAAAAAATAACGGTTTCCCTAACGCGTTACTTTCATTAAGTTCTCCCCCAATCTGAAAACCTAAGAGCAGAGAAAATCCCACCACCACCCCGACTCAGTCCATCCGAATCCAAACGCAAATATATCAGACCATATCGAACGAGATCAATTCACCCCAACATGCCCCTGTCATCTCTGCCGAAAACGTTCGCCGATGTTTGAAGGAGGTCTTCAACCCCCCGCCCGGGGAAAAGCGGAAGTACATTATACCCCTTTAAATATTAAATCATTTTTTACCACCCCCCCCCCCCCCAACCCCCCCATATACTAAAAATTACTGGGGTGATCCGCACTCCCAAAAATTCCCGCACACTTACAACTCTGCGTTTTTTAAATTTTCAGGGACCCCCAGGAAAAGCAATTTATACCCTTTTGGTCGGGACTTAAAACAAATCCACGGACAAAGTGGACCGTTTAGAACAGAGAGGGAGAGAATTTTTTTTTATTTTTGTGTCGTGAAATTGTTTCTGTAAAATATTTTATGTTTTGTTGAAAAAAATTATAAAAATATGGGATTGGCAGTATTTTTTTTTAAAATTTATATATACACCAAAGTTGGTTAGCAAGATACTTTCCCGGAGACAAAGAAAATTTTCTTTCGACAAAAAATTTATGAAAAATTCTTGGGGAAATTTTAAAGATAAAAGGTTTTTTTGGAAAAAAAGAGGATGTTGAAATACCTTTTAAAAAACGTGCAAACGTAATCGGGCAAAAAGGACTAAACTAAAGAGGCTTTAAGAACACAGACTGCTGTGGAACATAAAAAAACAAGTCCCTTTGGGTTTTAACACAAAAATTGACCGAGAAACTTCTATTGATTTTAAAAATTTTTGAAAAACAATTTCTAATTTATCGTGGGTACACCAGAATGATCCGAGAAACATCGAAATGAGAACGGCCCATAACATGAACAAACAGGCGATAGCACATCTTTTTGTCACTTGGAAACCGTTTTATCAACTCTAAAAAACACTCCGAAAATTTCCCCCAGTACTTTTATCTACACAACCCGATCCAAACCTCATCCGGGTGCCCGTAAACTAAACGCAAATAACCATCACCCGAAGCCAAAACAAAAAAAATTATCTTTAAACCAAAACCCAAACATTCATTCAATAACGATAATAAGGACCCCTCACAAGAAAACCAAAAAAAAGTCATCTTTACAACCAAATCCAAAAAAAAAAAAATGTTACCCAAATTAAATCCCCAAATTAAAAAATTTAAATGAAAAAAAAAAAAATAAAAATAAGGGAAAGGGGTTTTTTTAAAAAAAGGTTTTTTTAAAAAAAAAAAAATTTTTTTTAAAAAAAAAAAGAAAAAAAATTTTAATTTTAAAATTTTGTTAACTTTTTACCCAAAAATGCAGTTACTTTTGAAACCAAAAATCCCCAAATAATAATATTTTTTTTCTTTAAGTTTGGGGTTTTGAATTTCTTTTCCCCTGGGGTTTTTTGGTTTTTCTAAAAATTTTTTTCCCCCCAAATAAGGGTCCAAACTCAGAACGGGCAAAATGAGAGTGTATTTATAATTTTTTGGGAAAAGTGGTCCACAAAAAGGGCTGTAACAAAACAAACAACCTAAGCCCAAAAATTTCAAAAAAATATATAATATTTTTTCCTAAGTTTCCGGGATGAGTTTGGAATTGTCTTCGCCAAAAAAAATTTTCCCCTTTTAAAATTTTCTGCAAAAACTTTCTTCGTTTGATGACGTTTTTTGGGGCCAGGGTTTTACCTCTGCCCCGCAAGCAAACCTTTATATGACCTTTTAAGAAAAGGATTTCGGGAAACCGATAGGCGGACAGAAAATTTTGTAGGGGGAAAAATAAATAAACGGTTTTTCCAAACATTCAAACATATAAAAATATTTTAAAAAATAAAAAATTTCTCTTCCCTTTAAGTTCCAAAAAGGAAAAGAGATTTGGGGTATAAGAAAATCAAAAGTTTAAATGTCCCTTTCCCAAAAAAAAATTTGAAAACTTATTAACCTTTTTCAAAAGTAAAAATTTACTTCCAAAATGAGGAGAATATTTTTAAAAATTTGGGAAAAAAGGGCAATAAAAGGGTTAAAATTTTGTCTCAAAAAAACCAAAAACAAAAACTAAGAGAAGGAAAACCTCGGCAAACGTTTTAAAATTTTGGGGCCGCTCATTGAGATTTAGTATTTGAAACCTTTTTTTAAGCTAAAAGTTCCTTTTTTCACCAAAGAAAAATTCCCCTAGGTCAATTTAAAACCCGGGTTTTCTGAAAATTTGGAAAAAAGGTTTCTTCCTTTCCCCCTTAATGCATTGACCAAAAAAGAAATGATTATAAAAAAAAGGATACAGGGTATTAAAAACCCCAAAAATTTCATTAAAAGTTTCCCCCCATATTTTGGGGAATTGAAGGGGTCCCCAAAAATCCCGGGGAAACCGAATTCCCGGTTGGAAAAAATCTTTTAACAAAGTTTAAAAAAGACTTTGGAAAACCCCCTTTAAAAGAAACCGCCCCCAAACCTACTCCTAAGGCCCCTTGACCCAAAAGAATTCAATGAACTGCTTAAAATTTTGAATCTCCAACTAAACCAAGAATAAATAATATTGAGGCTGAGTCCCCCAACCTCTGGAAAAACCCCTTTCCAACCCCAAGTCCGAAAAAAGGGGTTCCCCCAAAAATGGGGGCCCTTTTTAATTTGTTAAATCTTAGACGTTTTTTAATGGTTGAAATTTTTTCACTTTACTTTTTTATCCTTGTTTTTGTTTTAAAACCCTTGATAAATTTTGGGGAAACCCTTTGGCTGTAATTTTATTTTTTTTAAATCAAACGGGCCCCAAAAAAATTTTCTTCAACCAAGTCAAAAAATTAATCATTAAAAACCACCCAAAAAAAGAAAATTTTAACATTCTCCCCCATTTTGGTAAGCCAAAAAAAAAAAACTTAAAAAAACAAGCAAAACTTTAAAAAACAAAAAAGTACCAAAGGATTCATTTTAAAACTTGGAGATTAAAAAAAGGCGGGGCCCAAAATCTTAAAAAGTGACAGTTTCCGGATTTTTTTTTTTAAGGCTTGGACCAATTTTTTAATTTTATGGTTTTTTAAAAGGGAGAATTTTTCAACTTTAAAAAAAAACTTATTTTCTCGGGAAATCGGAATTTTATTATGGCACATTATATCCGAGAAAATCTACGTAAAAAACATACATATATATATATATGACATAATGAAATTCTTCGAGTTTCCGAGTTTAAATAAGTTTTATTACCAACGTTTCGAACAGTTCTCCCTGCCCATTCTCAAGGTAACGACATACAAATTAAAAAACATTGAGTAAACAAACAAGACAATAACAAATAATATAAAAGACAAAACAAGTCACTGCAACTGCTCAGCATTACATTTAAGATCTTTGCGATGACCTTAACAGGGTTTGGTAGGGGAGCTTCAAGTCTTGAAACATGCGACTCAAGTCGCAATGCGTGTCAAGTCACTACTTCCAAATCGCATGCGACTCGACTTCACGTCATGTACGTAGTCTTGAATTTAGATGTGCGACTCATTTCGCTTGCGAGATGAAATTCTTCCTTGCGAATGCTTTTTTGCGTTGGAAACTCCGCCCACTTTCGCTCTATGACTAACCAATGAGAAAGCTTGTTACAAAGTGCAACTTTCGACTTTCGACTTTTAAATCGATGTTGTGAAGTAAATCGATGATATAATCGATGTGACGAACTATTGATGCTATAATCGATTCGCACATTCAATCAACTGTCAAAACACACTAGGAGTACTAGGCGAGGCTTACATATAAAAATAAATAAATAAATAAATAAATAAATAAATAAATAAATAAATAAATAAATAAATAAATAAATAAATAAATAAATAAATAAATAAATAAATAAATAAATAAATAAATAAATAAATAAATAAATAAATAAATAAATAAATAAAATAAATAAATATATAAATAATAAATTGTATTTAGAGTCTACCCACTCAAATAATAACTGATTTTCAGTGGGAGACAGTAAATCAAAGCGACCAAGCCAAACCCTGTAGGCCCCGACGCAAATTATTTCACATAGTTTATTGTTATTATCAAATAGCCTAAAGGCAGTCGTACTCTCTATTTAATTAATCATATTTTTATATTGTTTATTTTATTTATTATTATTCAATGATTATCACAATACGTAAAATCATTAGGAATATCACAACGAGCATAGCCCTTAAACACAGAATTGTGTGTGATATATCCTCAAATAGTAAATATAATAAAGTTGATATTAAAATACCAAAACAAATTGCAAAGAAAGGTAAAAAAAAGGTAATTTATATTGTAAAGATATAAAAATTGTTCTGTCACAAGATAACAAGTGAACAATAATTATGCGACGAGTAAAAAAGATTTCCCAAGCGGGATTTGAACCGGCGACCCCTCGCGTTGAAACCAAGCGCTCTAACCACTCGGCCGCCGGGACCACGTCGAAAAGCCGATCTATAGCGCCACTAATGCAGATGCACGCTAGCTTGCGACGAGCGTAAATAATTTGATATGACAATTATAACACTTTAAATATTTTTAAAGCCTTCTGCCAACATTTCTAGAGTGTAATTTACGTCTTTATACATAGGAATAGGATGTAGGCTACCTTATAACTATTTATTTAGTCATTAAAAACTTTCGATGGGGCAGTCAAGACGCAAATAAATCTCTATTAAACGCAAGGTAAAACCTCGCGGTTTGAAACGTAAGAAAACTTGCGAGTCAAGTCGCAAGCCATTTCGCAAGTTTGTCTCAAGACTACCGATTTGATGGTTTTGAGCGACTTGTCGGAAATTTGCGACTCGAAACGGAAGGTGAGTTGAAACGCAAGTTTCAAGACTTGGCCTACCAGCTGGAGGAAACTACATTTTCCGTGGCAACCGGGGGTATTATCGGCCACCACATGGCTATCACGTAGCGCCAGTTTCCAGGTGGGTGCTAGTCTTTTCGCATCATCTCTATCTATCTTTTCTCATCGGAACGCTTTGTCCGTGAGTGGCAATGTAAATGCCGGCTTCTGATGGCCATAAATTACGGTTTGATGGGGGTGCCTGATGATGAGAACGCGGAGTCGTGGATTTTCCAGACTGTATGATTGGGAAGGGGGGGGGTTTAATTTGGGGAATAGCGGATCATCCGCCAGATAATTGTACAGTTGGTGTGGGTGGGGGCAAAAATAAGTCTTGGCGGGCGGTGGAAGACCTCCTGCGAACATCGGCGGCCGCTTTCGGTTGAGAGATGACGAGGTGGTATGGTGAGAGGTGTTCTGATTGCTGATTAGGTCTGATATATATGTCGTTTGGGCTCGGAAGGAACTGTGTCTGCGCCTGGATGATCGGATTTCTTCTGTCTGGTAGGTCGTTGTAGAATGTTCGGAAGACATCACGGAGGTGCTCGGCTATTGATGCCATTTCTAGGTCTTCGTGAGAAGGTGGATGGGAGTTTCGCGCGGGGCGAAGGACACCATTCGCAAGATTCTATTCTGTAGCCGTTGTAGTGAATCAAGATTGCTTAGTTTTACACCGGACCACACTGGGCATGCATAGGCGATGGCCGGTCGGAGAATCTGTTTGTAGATGGTCAGACGGTCAGATAAATCAATTTGCGGGAAGTAAGTAGAGGGCGTAGGGCTGCCGCTTTTCCAGTGACTTTGCGATGGATGTTTGAATGTGGTTTAACCAGGTAAGGCGCGCATCCATCTCCGTACCAAGGTAGTTGGCAGATGCTGACCAAGGGATCTGTACTCCTGCTAGCTCCAGATAGGGCAGTAGCGGCTTCCGTCGCTTTGTGAAATAAACCGCTTTCGTTTTGGATGGGTTGATCGAAGTCGCCACTTGGCATGGCATACCAGGCTGCCATCTTGTTAAGACCTGCCTGGAGTAAAGCTACGGTCAGTGTAGGAGATCTTGCAGTAGCTGCCAGGGCATCATCGTCCGCGAATAAATGGATATCCACATCAGGAGGAAGTTTAGGGAGGTCCGCTGAGTATATATTGAATAGGAGTGGACTTAACACAGATCCTTGTGGTACACCCGCTTTGATTGGTCGTGTAGTAGAGACTGCTCCGAGCCAAGAAACTTTGAACGATCGCTCTTTTAGGAATGATCTTATTAGGTGCTGTAGGTGCAGCGGAAATTAAGTTGGTATGTTTAAGTTATGCGGTCGTTTCTCCATTTCGACGGCTTCTCTAACAATACGAGATACTTCATGGTCCACTCTGGCAACAGTCTTTGCGTTCGCGAAATTTATCCAGTGCTCCTTCTCAAAATAGTTGGAAAAGGCAGGGGTTAGTTTTTCTGTTTTTTATTGCAGTTCTATGCTCGTCCAACGTGCT